>JBBPBX010016451.1:0-14372 GCA_038048925.1 Garcialebias charrua
CGGTCTCGAGACGTCTGCGTCGGCCTCCCAGAGTAATGCCCAGCTCTGGTTTTGTTTCAAGATAACTTCCAGAAAGAGTGTCACCGCTTGGAGCTGTGACACTCGAAGGGGTTCACAGCTGACGTGCTGTTTGAACCTTTGCTGAAGACGTGGGCCCTTGGTGCATGGCCGGGACGTACATCAGCTTGGAGAAAACGTCCGTGCATCTTCCCTTCTCCCCGAGAACTCATCAGCTCAGCTTCTCCCCGAGAACTGAGTCCCAGCACGGAGACAAAACAAAACCTGCAGGTGTGAAAACAGAGCACTCTCTGTTTGAGCACAGATGAATTGTTTTTAGAACGGACGGGAGACCGAAGATTAAGTTATGTCTAGAACTTTTCTTTCGTTCCAAAAACAGTTCAAACAAATAGACGGATTGTTCATTCAACTTTAGACACTTATTCTGCAGAGAGCAGACAGTTTAAAGCAAGATCATTCTGAGATGTTCTCTTAACTTTGGCATATTTAAAATATACCAGCTTAGTAAAATCATCATTAAATGACAAAAATATACTGTTGATCAATTCTGAATTAACACACATTAAAAAGAAAGTTCAATCTGATTAATTGGTGTCCATTAATTCAACATAATTCTAACAAAAAGTAGTGTCCACTTGTGTCCTTGAGATGTCCAAGAAAGTGTAACACTGAGAGTTTCAGAGAGATGCGGAGAGGCCCATATTCCATACGGACATGAGAGTGCTGTATCCCTACAGTCCCCCTTTTTGGAAATCATCGCCTGTCCTTGGGGATGAGATCCAACACGAAAGGATACCACCGAATGTCTCTGACCTCTATGTAATCCAGCAAGTGGAAAAAAAAGTCAAAAAAGAAAGTTCAAAATTATACTCCCATAATGTTTTGGAAATTCCATACTGTTCGTAGGTAATCCCATTGCGGCAAGCTTTTAATCCTTTGGAAAACATAGTCTGTTAACCCATGGAGAACTGAGTCTGTGATCCCTTGGAAAACAAAGTCTTATAATCCACAACGGTAAATCCACAACGATGGGGTTATTGATTTCATCAGCACGAATGGTTTTTAATCAGCATGTAGAGGGGATCCCTCGATTGACCCAGAGGAGGCGGCCCTTGGATGAAGGTTGAAGACCAACGTTGGATCAGCAGGTCCCCACATCGAAGGTTGCAGGCTGGATGGCTTCCAGTCGGTGCCACCCTGGTTCAATGTGTCATGCAATTATGTGGTTTTAGGTGGGCTTATGATTGGGATTCTACATTAAGCCTTACCTATATGCACCTGGTATGTAAGCTATCATGGATTAGATCAGCTACAATTACCAATTAAGGGGTGGATCAATGCTGTAAAAATCAGATATAGGGATCTATACCTATAGAAATGTGGAGGGCTTCTGTAACGAAGGCCTCTTCTTTCAAACTATTCCTCCATTCATTATTTAGTTTAGGTTAAACTAAAAAAAAAATGAAATCTAGTTTGGTCTAAATGTCTGTTGTCTTTTAGACGAACGACGCAAGATTTGGTAATCCCTAAAAATTTTGAAGTCTATGGCGAGACTCATCAAAATGAATAGATCTAGAATAGAAACGATCGAATCGGTTCTACCTAAATGATTGGGAGATCAGTGTAGATTATAGTACCTTAAGTAGTATTAATCTACTATGACTCATCAAAGATTGAGATCTTTAACAAAATGAACAGCATGTTGGCATAGTTAAATCCATTTAAGTCTTCAACTTATCAACAATCAAAACCTCTTTTGGCTGGGAGTGTTCAGAAAACAATAACAACTTCAATAACAACAAAAGTAGCAATCAAGCCACTAGAAAACAACGTTTCACTACAACAAACTCACTCTGGTCGTCAGACTCCAACGTCACACACAAGAAAAACAGTTCTTAGCTTTATAACCGATGTCAATTAAATCCTGCAGATTTAAACGGTTGTTAAGGTTAGTTTTTGTTGTGGGTTTTATGCTTAGCGTTTCTAAGTTCTAGTTGGAACGGTTTCTTTTCGCAACTAGTATAGTTTAAACTGTTTAGTTTATTTACTATCCTGTGCTTGGACGACCTTGTTTTCCCATGAAGTCTGTGAGTTTGCGAGATCTTTGTCGTTTGTGGGGTTATTGAAATCTTTGTCCTTGACATGGGCATGACCTAACATCACCCCCCTGTGGTCATGAGGGACCATGCGCACGGGTGTGGACGTCCGTCCATGGGCACGAGTTAGGATGCCTTTGTTTAGTCTAAGCTGTTCGCGCAGTTTATTGGGAACCTTGTACAGGAACCTTATAGGTTTCGGCCAACGTATCTCTGTACGTTTACCTCTTTCTGCGTAATACAGGTGTGTCACAACTGTCGGCGCCGTCGCAGGCGTGTCTCTGTCGTTGTGATGTATGTCTCCCCACTTCATGAATGAAGAGGTGCTCTTTGAGTCTGTAAGAACTATGTCATTTCTGAGTAGTTCTAGATCCAAAAGCTCTTGAACCAAGGTTTCATTGAAAGCTTGGCTGATGGCTGAATTACCTGTCCCAGAGGACAGTACAGCGTCATCGGTGTGGGACCCTCGGATCTCTACACCGCCCTCTACCTGTGGTAGGAAGTGTGAGTTCACCCCCCTTTTGTTTGAGGAGGGGTCCTCAAAATCTGTAACCATGAAGTCCAAGCGACTGTCAGCGTGTTGTAAACTGTCACTTCCAGGACTCAGATGTCCTTGAACCAAGAATTCACTGGAATCTTGGCTGTATGCCAAATTACCTGTCCCACAGGACAGTACAGCATCATCGGTGTGGGACCCTTGGATCTCCACACCTTCTTCCACCGGTGGTAGGTAGGGCTCAGTGAGTGCTGAAGGTGTCAGCTCGCAGAGGAGGTCCTCGTGATGGGCCAGAGTCTGGTCCAATTGTTGAGTCTCCTCTGTCTCACCTGTATATGAAGGTTCACTTACCGGGCTTGTGGTCTCGGTTGGGGAATCCCTTGTGACCTTAGCGGTACCTGTTGTTAGACAGTCAGTGTCCTGACCCTGGGGAGGTACCTCGATTGGCAGTGGACTGCTCACTGTGGCCCACATTGTCTGATTGCCATAATTTATAATCGCTTCAAAGCGATTAATAAAATCTTGGCCAACCACAAATGGAGTCTGGAGTGAGTCAAGTTCAGACACATACACCGGGTGGTATAGTGACATTTCGCCAATCTGCATGTGAACCATGGCTATTAGGGTTGTGCTCGCCTTTGCGAGGCCTTGTTGCGCACCATAAGTGTCTTTCACAAAGGGTATTTGCCTGCCAACATCGTTAGCGGCGGTCCTTAGCTCCTCAAACAGTTTGGCCGACATGATAGACACGTCTGAGCCGCAAACCAGGAGCGCTTCTTGCGCGAGGACCCCTTCCAATGTGAGTGGCAGGTAAGCTCTCTTAGCTATCCCCCTTCTTATAAAGTTACACAGAAACCATTCAGGTTCTTCCACACGTTTCTGTGTACGTGTGACTCTGTCTGTGTAATCATCGTCGCTGTCAGCATCATGATGGCTGTCTGCCTCATGACCTTCAGGATGTGGATTTTCAGCAATTTGATTGCCGTCAGCATCTGGATTTTTAGGACGCTGACCATCAGCAATTTGTTTGCTGTCAGCATTTATGTCAATGTTGACGTTGGTGTTGTCAACTGTGTGCACTGAGTTATTGCAAAAGGCAGTGCTGCGTGCCGCTTCATCAGGTCGAACAACGTTGTTTGTGTTATCATCAAGGACAACGTCACACGTTGTGTCAGCTTGGTCAACCACTGTAACATTCAAATAATTTGACAAACAACTCACAATCTCAGTCACGTCCACGCGTGGAGGCGCCGCTTCCATAATCTGGAGCTTGTGTGACGCTTTGCATGTCTCGAACTGTGCAGTTCGAGGGGCATGGGCAGGAGGGCCGCTTCTCGGGGGTACATGTCGGGACAGACCATTTTTCAAAGGGTCACGTTTCCCATGCAACCGCCTTCGAATCTCACCTACTGTGAGATCCATGAGAGAACTCTTTTGGTTCGATCCGAACCGTCTGGGTTCATCCAGAGAGCGAACACCTACCTTGTGTGGTTCTTTGCTCATCTCAGGGTCATCAACCTGAGGGGCAGGGGCAGCAGAACTTCCCATGAACCGATCAGAAGCCGTTTACGCATTTGCCGGCCCTCCCCGGCTCTCCCTGGCTCCTCCCTGCTTCTAACCCTGGTTCAGCGTGTTCGCATTTTCCTTTTTTTCCCCGACTCCGCCCTCGTCATGGAACCATCTCCTCCGTGGTTCCATCGGGCTCAGTTCCCCGGGCCCAGTTTCACGTCATTTACTGCTCACATTTGATTCGTTGTTTGCAGCAGGGGCTGGACTGCTGCGTGTAGGGGCGGGACCAGAGGGCGTGACTAGCTGCGTGTTGAGTCATCAACTGCGACTGCTGTTAACCTCGCGTTCTAACAACAACCTCCATTTTAGAAAACAACATGTCTACCTCCCAATTCCCCGCTGCGTGCGTTCCGTGGTCAAACGATGAAGTAAGCTTCTTCCTAAATTACCTCGCAGACGAGCGTGTGCAGAGGGAGCTGGACAGCAGCACACGAAATGAAAAAGTTTTCAAGCGTGCGTCTGAGGAAATGGCTGTGGCTGGCTTCACTCGGACCTCCAAGCAATGCCGGGAGAAGCTAAAGAAGATGAAATCAGACTACCGGACCATGAAAGACCATAACGGTAAAAGTGGACGAGGAAGGAAGGATTGGCGCTGGTTCAATAAAATGGACGAGATCTTTGGAAAACGGCCATCCAGCAACGGTAGCCAAATGGCTCTCGACTCAGCCACCCAAATGTTGGAGAGCGAGATGGAAGGTGAGCTGTTGTTACTTGTGTTTATTAGTCATCTTTTGTCTTCCTAAATAAACTCAAAAACGTGTACAGGCTGCTGGGTTTGTGGCTACTTTTCTGGCTAGCTATTGTCAAGCCACGCTTGAGGCAGCAGCTAGCCTCTTAGCACAACAGGCTAGCTAGCCTAGCACAACAGGCTAACGTAGTTCGTGTAACGTGTGTTTTTTCTTTTAAATTAGATCATTCGACGCCGTCTTCAACGCCAGCAGAAAATCCTGAGTCCTCTTCTACCACTTCAGAGGAGTAAACGGGTGAATTGTGTTCACAACCAACCACACCACCAGTGTGCTCAGCTGGGAGGGCCTCAACTCCGGACCCCACGGCCTCTGCTTCACGTGCTCAGCCAGGTGGGCTCAGTGTTTGTTTATGTAATGAAAATAACCCGCAAAAAAATAAATGTAATTCTAGCATAAAGACTGAACTTCTAACTAACTAGCAAACTAACAATACCTTTGGGAGTACATATAACTGTAGACAACTTTCTACTTGTTCTCAAAATGTGTGTATGTCATTTAATTAATCAATGTTTGACATATTAATAAATGAATTAATAAATACGTATCCGACACAAAACAATACTGTACATACTTAAATAAAAGTAGAAATATATGTCCTACATAATGCTAAAGAAAACAATTAAATATCTAAATAGATGAAGTAGATAAAGTACTATATAAAGTAGAAATATATATTTTAATGAGAAATAAAATCATAAATATATGTATTGTTTATTATTTCAACGAGCAGAATTACATTGATAAGAAAAAGGAGAAGCTAAAAAAGGCAAAGCAAAATATTTTAATATATTGACAGAAAATCATGTGTTAAAAGTAATAAAAAGAATATATATAAATATGATGAATATATATATTTCTGCTTTTATTTATTATTATGTCAGTTTGGTCCTTCATAGACAGAAGTATTTCCAAATGTGTGTGTAATGTGCAATGCTCTGTGTTGGTTTTCAGGTTTGCGTTTCAGGAAACGCACACGCAGCACCTCATATGCAGATTACATCCTGGCAATGCATGAGGAGTCTCGTGAGGACCGTCTCCATCGAGACCGCCTTATGGACCGGCAGGTGGAGATGTTGGACCGGCAGGTGGAGATGTTGGACCGGCAGGTGGAGATGTTGGACCGGCAGGTGGAGATGTTGGCAGATGAAGGACAGAAGGATCGGGAGCAGGAGGCCACCATCCGTCAACAGGAGATGGCGAACCGGAAGGCAGACGCAGGGAGCATGAGGCTGATTGCACGACAGCACAAACGCATAGCCGACTCCTTTGCCAAGCTTGTGGATGTGATGGCTGCCAGAAAGTGAATTATTTGATATAAGCTTGAAGATTTTATCCTTTTTCATATTCTTTTAAATATCGGGTGTGCATTTTTGGGTTGTTAGGTTGTAATGCTGTTTATTTCACAGTCTTCCTTGTTGTTTTTCTACGCTATCATTCTTGTGCAATAAACTGATTTCTTAAAATTTTGCTTTACTTGCACATGGCTGTGATCAGCAAACACACAAATAAATTAGATGGATTGGGCAGTGGCAGAACATATACATTACATGTACATTACAGTACATGTACAGGATATGTACTGTATACAATATGCTGGTGAAGATTCTCAGTCATCCAGGACATGATAAATCAAAAAGGCGTTCAATTCAGGATCAACTGGACTTTATTTGTAACAGAAAACGTTTCGACTTCTGTCCAGAATTCTTTTTCAATTCTGAATTGAAAAAGACTTCTGGACAGAAGTCGAAACGTTTTCTGTTACAAATAAAGTCCAGTTGATCCTGAATTGAACGCCTTTTTGATTTACTGTATACAATGTATATACTGTATACAGTACATGTACAGGATATGTACTGTATACAATGTATATACTGTATATGTACTGCATACAGTACATATACTGTATACAGTACATATACTGTATACAGTACATATACTGTATACAGTACTGTATACAGTACTGTATACAGTATATGCATTGTATACAGTATATGCACTGTATACAGTATATGCACTGCATACAGTACATATACTGTATACGTACTGTATACAGTACATATATACTGTATATATACAGTACATGCACTGTATACAGTACATGCACTGTATACAGTACATGCACTGTATACAGTACATGCACTGTATACAGTACATGCACTGTATACAGTACATGCACTGTATACAGTACATATACTGTATACAGTACATATACAGTACATATACAGTACATATACTGCATACAGTACATATACTGTATACAGCACTGTATACAGTATATGCACTGTATACAGTATATGCACTGTATACAGTACATGCACTGCATACAGTACATATACTGTATACGTACTGTATACAGTACATATATACTGTATATATACAGTACATGCACTGTATACAGTACATGCACTGTATACAGTACATGCACTGTATACAGTACATGCACTGTATACAGTACATGCACTGTATACAGTACATGCACTGTATACAGTACATATACTGTATACAGTACATATACTGTATACAGTACATATACAGTACATATACTGTACATATACAGTACATATACTGTACATATACAGTACATATACTGCATACAGTACATATACTGTATACAGTACATGCACTGCATACAGTACATATACTGTATACGTACTGTATACAGTACATATATACTGTATATATACAGTACATGCACTGTATACAGTACATGCACTGTATACAGTACATGCACTGTATACAGTACATGCACTGTATACAGTACATGCACTGTATACAGTACATATACTGTATACAGTACATATACTGTATACAGTACATATACTGTATATACAGTACATATACAGTACATATACTGCATACAGTACATATACTGTATACAGTACATATACAGTACATGCACTGTATACATGCACTGTATACAGTACATATACTGTATGTAGTACATTTATATATACTGTACATGTACTGCATACAGTATATATACTCCATACAGTTTATATACTGTATACAGTATATAAACTGTATTCAGTTTATATACTGTATAGAGTATATATACTGCATAGTGTATATATACTGTATATATATATGACAGTGTATAGTATGTTATAGATTAAAAATATTTATGTGTATTGAACCAACAACAACTGACATTTTGTGTACTTTTAATGTACAGTAAATCAGACTGTCATACAATGTTTACATTTAATGAACAGATAGGAAAGTGGACATTTCACGTTACGTTGCCCACACACTTCCTAAATGTAGAGTCTTTCTGCTCTAATGCTGGTCGTAATTTGGAGCAGATGTACTTAAAACTTTCCTCAGACATACGGAAGTTTTCAATCCATTGCCTTTCGGTGAGTGTTGGAACCACATTGTCCCACCAGTTAGAGCTGCGTTCGTAGGCCCAGACAGACGGTCCCCGTAGGCGGCACATCATCTAAATCGGACAACAACAAAATAAAAACATTACTAATGACTTAATAGTAAGTTCAAATATAGATAAACATCTACACACATGTCCCGGGCCATTAGTGGTCATTCAGATACACTAAATAGCAACTACTTTCATAACCAAATCATGTAACATCAAGCTAATTATGCTAGCTGGCTAACCGCTTACCAGTCGACGCTGTCTCGTTGTTTCACGTTGCTGTACAGCCATGCAGAACCTTCGGTACCACTGTGCTCTACGTCGCCTCGCGATTTTTCGTCTGACTCGACATCTCTCTCGACGTTCACATATCGCGTTTAGTACTGCAGTGTGTAACTGAAAGCACTTCGATCAGCAGCATCAACACACACATGATCTCCGCGTCCTCCATGTTCGGCGTTGTTGATGGGTCGCAGACAAACTAACGTCATATCCTTTTTGAGCTTTTCGGTAAGAACTGCCCACCCACGTCAAGTGAATACCCCACCCACGTCAAGTGAACACCCCACCCACTTCAAGGCTTGCTCTCCGGACAGTGCGCAATCAACGAGGGCGGGCCAGAGCTGGCTCTGGGCCAACCAGAGACGAGCGGGACCGGGGAGGGCCGGCAAATGCGTAAACGGCTAGAGAGAGCAGGTTCTGCTGGGCCCACAGGAGTAGCCGCCTGGCCACGCGCAGCAGCTGAGCTGAGCGAGACCCATCCTGGCGATTTATGTACGCTGCTGCCACCTGGTTGTCGGTGTGCACCAGTACATGTTGCTGCTGAACTAATAGAATAAAATGTTCTAAAACCTTCTGGACTGTCATCAGCTCCAGAATGTTTATGTGGAGGTGGGTGTGGCTTGGCCACTTTCCTCCCACCGATTGGGAGAGGCACGTCCCCCTCCCATCCCATCAGAGACGCGTCTGTGGAAAACTGGGATGTGAGACGTAGGTGTGATCATGGAGACACCCTCCCTCAGGATGTGGGTGTTTCCCCAGAAACGCAGGTCTGGCCCCACGGATGGGGGAACCAGCACCATCCTGCGTTTTTGGTGCACTGGGTCCACGCGCAGGTTGGTAAACCAACGCTGGGCCGTTCTCCTGTGTAATAAACCCAGATTTAATACCACATGAGCGGCTGCCATCAGGCCCAGAAGGCGCATCACTGCTGCCGCCGTCACCACCTTCCCTGGTTGGACGCGCTTCAGCTGTGCTGTCAGATCGGCTGCCCTCTGCTCTGACAGGCGTGCTCTCATCGAGCGAAAAACCAGTTCTACCCCCAGGTAAACAATGGACTGTGCTGGGATTACTGAACTTTTCATCCAGTTTACAGCAAATCCCAGGTCCAGCAGGTGTTCTGCTAGTACCCTGGTCTGGACTACTGCTTCCTCTTGCGACCTGCTTAAAAATAAGTGGGTCGTCTAGATAAGACAGGATCCACATCCCTGCTGAGGGAAGTGGGCGTATCGCTGCTTCCACACACTTTGAAAAAGTTCTGGGAGCTAACCAGTAGCCGAAAACGAGCCTTTTGAACTCAAACTGGTTCCCCTGGAAGGAAAAACCTCAGGTATTTCCTGTGTTGTGGGATGATACAGTACTCACGTGCCAGTAAGCATCCTTCAGATCGAGGGATGTGAACCAGTCTCCCTTGTGCACATTCCTCAGCAGCTGTTTTATGGTGAGCATGTGAAAAACTTCTCACCAAAAATCGATCTGTTGAAAATCGACAGATCTAAAACTGGTCTCGCCCCTCCTTTTCTTGGGCACGAGAAAAAAATCGAGAATAGAACCCTTTGTTCTGATCTCCTTCTGCCACCTTGGAAATCGCTCCCTTCGACAGCATTTCTTGAATTTCTGACAGTAGGGAGTTTTGATTTTTGTCTGACAATACTGTTTCCAGTATTCCCTTGAAAGGTGGGGGTTTTGCAGCAAACTGGAGTGCATAACCCTTTCTTATGATTTTTGACAGCCACCTGTCTAAACTGCATTTTTGCTGCCACTGCTGGTATCTTCTGCCCAGTGGCAGCGCGAGAGCTTGCTGTCTCGAGCGCATCATGTGGGTCAGCCAGTCGCTGGGGCCCTCCTTCCGTTACCACGGTAACCCACGGGGGCCCAGCCCAAAAAGGGGCAGCCCGATGTGCTAGGGGCGTGACGCGACGTTGCGTCTGACGTCGACGCGCTTGCTGACCCGGGGAGCGCTCGCTCTGGTGAAGCGGTGCTCCCGTTGAGCGCCGTGCGTCTTTTGGCGGGCGGTGTTTGGCTAAGTTGAGTGGCTTTTCTTTTCTTACCTCGATCGGAGCTTTGCAGAGAGGTGGCGCCACTCATGTACGTGGAACGCCAGTTAAACGTTTGATGAGGCGGAGCCCCGGCAGCCTGAGCGTGGACCGGGCTCGCGTCACGTGACATTAAGCAGCGCGCTGTGGGATTGACCCCGCGTCGACTGCGTGGCACGAGGTGCAACCAACATGGCGTCAAACATGGCGTCTGGTTGTTTAGCTAGCTTTTGTGACCCTTGCCGGGCAGCCTCGTGGTTGCACCGGCGTCATTTATTTTTAGCAGCGGACGGGTTTCATTACCCGGTTCAGAGTTAAAAATAACGAGTTCACCAAACATGAAGCATTGTTTAGCTAGCTTTTTTTGTGACCCTTGCCGGGCAGCCTCGTGGCTGCACGGCGTCATTTAATTTTAGCAGCGGACGGGTTTCATTACCCGGTTCAGAGTTAAAATTAACGAGTTCACCAAACATGAAACATTTATTAATTGTTACCTTGTTTGAGCTATCTTACTCGAGGTTAGCTTTTGTGTGGTGGGAAGCATGTGTAGTCGTGCGGCTGAGGGGTTATACGGCCCGACAGACAAGCCCGAAACATGAGAGAAAACGTTATTCAAAACATTTCGCTCTTTATTGATATTACACACACTTCCCGCAACGAGACATTTCTGCTGAGGCGGTCGGCTGTAGGGGTTCTGCTTCTGGCCGCCTCTGCCCTGATAGCCGCCACGGGCCTGGTAGCCGCGGCCTCGTGGAGCGTGTTGCTCACCGTCCCACGGTCGCTGCTGCTTCTGTTTGAAAACCGGCTGCTGTGGTTGTCGCGAGCCCGCTGCAGCCGATGGCTGTTTCTGGTCCCGGCGGTCTTCTCCCCCGTCTGGTTGTCGAGATGGCGGGCGAGTGGGCATGAAGCTACTCACCGTCTCGGCGACTTCGTCTCTCTTTCTGCCAGAGCTCCGTCACTGCTGGGAAGCGAGGCCAGACCGGGTCTGGACGCCGCTGTGACGCGGTGCCGAACCTCGAGCCCGCCAGGTCGTTCGGCCTGGGCGGAGAGGGGGTTGGCACCGTCAGGCCTTTTTGCGCGGCCGCCCCGAGGATGATGTCGGGAAGGACCTGCATCAGGGATCCCATCGGAGTCAGGGGGGCGTCCGGCGGTAGAGGCTGGGAGGGGACCTCAGAGCATTCGCTCCTACGGTCCTCGTCCGAGGCCTCGCTCTCTAGAAGGGGGGGGAGTGGTGTCCTGAACCCCACTCACGTCCCCGGAGTCCGTTGCTGCGTCTCCGAAGTTGACAGGTGCGTCTAAGGGTGTCTTGTCGCGGATCGTCCATTCTTCGTCTGTGATAGGACTTGATTGAAGGTTCTCATTCGGGCTGAATGAAGAAGAGATAGATTCACCCCGGTCGAGGGGTTTTATCGACCCGAGGGGTGGGCCCATCCGGTAGGTGGGCGTGGACTAAAAGGTTTTCAGTAGGCACTGACGCGCGGGGGAGACTTCCAATAGGCGGAGCCAAAGGGCGGAGCTAACTACGACACTAGAACCTATATGTACTATGTGTTAATGCAATTAAAACTGGATACACATTGGAAATCTCTAACATTCCCACCCCGCAGTAATCCTACATCTAAGTTACAAGTTACCCACCCAGAGTATAAAACCCTTATATAAAAATAATCATCAATACTAAATGGTAAGAAAACTACGTAAGAAAATATACTGTGGTCAGCAGAGCCTACATGCTGGAAACGTAATAAGGAACAAATAAAAACTAATAAAAGTAAAGGTAAGAAAGTACAAACAAAGAAAACAACCAACAACAAAGAACAAGAAGAAACAGAATAAGAACAAAACAAACAAATAAAGAATAAAACAGACAAAAACAAAGAATAAAACAAATGTAACAAACAAATAGAAACAAGACAAAACAAACAAAAACAATGAACAAGAATAAAACAGACAAAAACCAACAAGACAAAAATAGATGCAAAAACGAACAAACAAAAAATAACAACAAGTAAGAACCGTGCGGACTGTCCCTCACAAAACATGCCTCTACAGGGTATATGCAGGAATAATGAAGTTAAATTCAATACCTCTAAAAAGGCGTTCAATAAAAAAAACAACTGGACTTTAATTTGCCTTTATAAATTCAATACTTTCTCAAAAAATACCACTAATCATTGCTCATTTCGAGTGTATTTTTTTAACGTTTTCCAGAATCCTCCAAATCCAACTAAACCACTGTCACTCCTGTACATGAAAAACTTGTAAATGGTGTCAATAACAAATTTTCTTTTGTAAAAGAGATTTAAATAAGAAGTTTATGGTAATGCTCTATTTTCTTTTCCTTCTGTAACTGCTAATGTACATGACAGATGTGTAAAATAGAAATGATCACATTAATAAATGAAATTAAAAGAACAAACATTTGGGCACAAAAGAAATATGTGCCTGTGTGTAATGCAGTGCTTGTTTCTATTTAAATACTGAACAAGAAATTCTCGACAGGTAAAAAGAACCATTTCTCTAAAACGTCTGCAAAAAAAAAAAAAAAGCACAGTAGCCCCACACCATGAATAAACCTCTACCATGCTTTACTGAGCAAAATGCTTAAAGGATTTTATTTTGTTGCAAATAAACTACATTGTCAGAGACCATATTTATTTTATAAGGCATGATCCCATAAAGTTTGATTTTTTTTAACCTAATTCATTATGAACAGTGTTAAATAAATAAATACAGATATAGTGTACTTGTCAGACGTTTGCAAACTAAAAAACAATTTTGGCTACATAAAAAAAATGCAACGTTTTAAATTAAGGCTTTGCACAAAAACATGGAAATGGTTCTAATTATCTTGGCAAAATGGGTCCACGTGATGAAACCTCTCAACCCGCCTTCTTGATCCTGCATACGGGGTCATGGGGAGCTGGTTCTGGTCTACTGCGGTCAGGAGGGAAAAGGCGGAGGACGCCCTGGACTGGTTGCCAATCCATCACACAGACGCACCTACAGCCATTTTGTAATTTAGAAGCAAACCAACTACTGTACAGGTATGCATGTTTTGGGACTGTGCAGAAGAAGAAGAAAGAAAAAAAGTATGTGCACAAACTCCACACAAAAACGACCTTGCAGGGTTCTGATCCAGAGACCTCCTTGTTGTAAGATGACCATCAAAAGCACTAATGTTTGAGCTTTTTATGGCAAATAGTAAATTTCTTGGTACACTCATGGAAACGATGCTTCGTTTTTTTGTGATTCTGTTAAAACCGACTGTCTAGTGCACGTCTGCACGCCCAGAATGTGACGGCTGAACATGGAGCTGTGAGGAACTCGGAAAGGAGATCTTTGAAATCCACGTTAAAGAGTAAGACCAGCTCCAAGCAGCTTCACGCTCCTCTGATTACACAATATTAATAAAAAACAAGGTTCATGGGGCTGTAGTGAACCTCCCAGGACGTGGACGCAAGAAGAACTGCAACCCCTGGTTGATCAGATGAAGTGTTGATGTTCGGAAAAGAGCCAAGGAAACCATCCAAACTCATTCTGAACACCAAGGTTTCTGATCACACCATCTGTCCCATGTTGCATCATTATTTGTTCCATGGAGGACGACCCGGGAAAGTGTCACTAAAAACAAACGGCTTCGCCAAAATGTCTGACGACGAGCCCAAAGTTTTCTGGAACTGACGAGATGGAACTGGATCTTCTTGGTGAGTCCCATCAGAACTGTTTCATTGATTAATGTGGAACGGGACCAAC
>JBBPBX010016451.1:23465-45293 GCA_038048925.1 Garcialebias charrua
TGTGTCATTAGCAGGTTATTTTTGTTTCTCATTTAATGATTTTAACTTTTCTTCTAAAGACCTTGCCATCCACAAGATGACTTCAGTGCTCACTGAAGTACTTGTGGTGGTGAAGGATCTGTCCAGAGATGTGCAGTTCATCAAGAACCAAGTTGACAGGGCAAAATGACACAAGGTGGTATCCGGGGACCAGCCACCGCAACTTATACATTCCCTGTCCAGCTGCCAGTCACCAGTGAACAAGACTTCATGGGGTGGAGTCATTACTGATGGAAGAATCAGTTCGTCAAAAGATGGTAATTTATTTGATAGACTGAACTGCATTCATTTATTAAATGTAGACCATTTCAATGTGGTCTGGCTCATTTTTCCTCAAGGAAAAATATGCTAAGCTCTCTAGGCACTTGAGCACAAAACATCTAAAAAGTTACAGAAAAGGCAGAAAGAAGCTTAACCCACAAGAAGGAAGTGTAAAGAGCTGAAATTAGCTAAAAATGTGGAATTAGCTGAAAAAGGCTAAAATGTGTATAAAAACAGCTAAATAGTTGCTGAAATAGCAGAAAAAGCTGAAAGGAGCATAACAAGCTGAAAATAGCAGAAAGAAGTTAAATGGGCTGAAAGTAACAGGAATTGCCAAGAAAAACTTGGTTATCTCAAAACAGCTGAAATTAACACACAAAAAAACATAAAAGGTAGAGCAAGCTTAATTTAGCATAAGAAAGTAGAAAGAACAATTTTGCCCGGTTAGGCTGAAATAAGCAGAAATTAGCACAAAAAGTAGAAGTTGTCTTTAAAAAAAGGCTGAAATAAAAAAAAACTAGCTGAAAGGTAGCTGAAAAAGCAGAAAGAAGTTGAAATTATAAGAAAGTAGAGAGAGCAAATTTTGCTGAATTAGACTGAAAAAAGTTTAAATGATTTCAAAAAATGTGGAATTAGCTTAAAATGCTAAAATGAGCTTAAAACAGCTATATAATACTGAAACAATAGAAAAAGCTGAAACTTGCAGAATTAAGCTGAAAGGAGCAAAACGACCTGAAATTAGCAGAAAGAAGTTAGAAGAAACTCAAAAATGTAGTTAGCAGAAAGAATCTGAAAGGAGCACAAAACAGCTGGAAAACATCTGGGGAAAAAGTTAAATGTGCTCAAAGAAGCTGAACAAAATGTGAAAGGATCAGTATAAGTTTGTAAATGGATCTAAATATTTGAAGGATGTAAAATGAGCTCAGTTCATTTTCTATGAAGAAAAACTGTCAGAAAGATTACATATTTCAAAAAACTAAGTTGCGCCACTACCAAAAGTCACAGGATTGTCCTGAAACAGCTGAACATTTTCGATTTATGATCTGTTGAAATAGCTCGAAAACTGCCGGATGAGAATAGCGCCGAAAAACGTCCGTAAGAAAAAATGGATGAAGGATTCCTAAACATTCACACAACCACCGGTAATAACAATCAACTCTTCCTGGATTGATCCCACTTGGTAAAATGTTACCAGAGCAGTGTGTGTCTGGGCTGACTGACCTGTAGACGACTGTCTCCTTACGCATGCTCTGCTGCGGGCAGAAGCAGTGGGAGTACTGGTGCACCCCCAGTTCAAACAGGGAGGGGAACACCTTGGTGCACAGGTGGCAGCGGTACGTCAGCTGCTCCTGGTGCGTTCGAACGTGTTCGAGGAACTGATCGAGCTTCTGGAAGGTCTGGGAGCAGGACTTTACCACACACTTATAAACCTGCAGAACATATAGATGATGATGAGCGTTCGTTGTATGTATTATTAAACGTGTATTTCTCATCTCACATTACAGGTAGTCCCCGACTTACGAGCGAGTTCAGTTACTACGAGGTGCTCGTAACACGAAATCTCGTATGTCGGAACCCGAAACACGTGTCGCTCGTAAGTCCGGATTTTCGGTCGTAAGTCGGAAAATGTATGCTAGCGCTACTACGAACACCCGTTTTTCAACACAAACGTACATAATGGTTCATAAACATGCTCAGAATGTTGGTTACAAACTGTTAGCCAACACACTTTCATCTAAAAACACATACCAGTGCTGTATTTTTTGTATGTTCTGTACAACTTTACTGTTTGTTAGTCAGCTCGTAAGTCCGGAACCTCGTATGTCGATGCGCTTGTAAGTCGGGGACTACCTTTAATCTGCTTTCTGTTTAATCAAGCCTGAACGAGTGACATGACTGGCACCCTGCACTGCGCTCACCTGCTCCCCTTTGTGCTGGGTCAGGTGGGACTTGAGCTGGAAGTACGTCTTGAACTTGTTGGCACAGAACTGGCACTGGTAGGAGCTGTCCACCACCATGAGCTGCTGGGTCTGAGTGTGGTTCTGCTGGTTCTGGTTGGGCGGCGCCTGCATTTGGACTCGAGGATGACCGTTCTGCACATCGTCGCCGTGGTTGACCGCTGGATCAGCCTGAGCCTCGCTCGCACCGTCCTCCAGCTCCTCTGGTGCCTCTGTGGTCAAACGTGAAGTTTACTGGGAGAGCTGTTCGTTTTACGCTGAATCAGCAGTTTTTACATCGTTTTCATATTTTCTGTGAGTTTACTGCTACTTCTGGATACTTGGTGCCATTTTAGCCATTCGTTCATCAAAACGTTCGGCTCAGTCAGGGGACGGCTGCAATGACTTGTTTATTCTAACTTTTAAACATTTCAAAGTATTAAACTTTATGCACATATAGAAATACACAGAGTTCTCTTTAATCCTTTAAAAACTTTGTTCTTGCTATTTTTATTTTTTATCTAACTTTTAGCTACTGCTACTTTTGGATTTAGCTGTCCGTTTGCTACTTTTAACTGTTTTTGTGCTACTTTTAAGATTTAGGTAGCTTTTTGCTATGTTTAGCTTTTAGCTAATGTACTACAATTATATAATAATAATCAATTAGCTTTCAGCCACTGTTGTGTTGCTTTTAACCAGCGTTTTGCAACTTTCAGCTAGCCTTTTGTTACTTGTAGCTTTTGGCCACCTTTGCTGCTTTGTGTTTTCTACCCTAACTTTTAGCTAGCGTTTTGCAACTTTTAGCTACTGTTGTACTACCTTAAGCATTCAGACACTGCTGTGTTGCTTTTAGCCAGTGTTTTGCAACTTTTAGCTAGCCTGTTGTTACTTTTAGCTTTTAGCCACCCCTTTTGTTGCTTTTAGTGTTTTCTACCCTAACTTTTAGCTAGTATTTTGCAGCTTTTAGCTGGCCTTTTTATTATTTTTAGTTTAAATAAAGCTACCCATTTGCTTTTAGCTAGTGTTTTCTACTTAAGCCTTTAGCTAGCATTTTACTATATTTAGCTTTTGGATACTGCTTAGATTTTAGCTAACATTTTACTACTTTTAAACTAGATTTTTCTATATTTTGATAAGACTTTAGTTACTTGTAAATTTTGGCTATGGTTGCTAGTTTGGAGTGGTTTTACTCTAGCTTTTAGCTACTGTTGTACAACGATTAGCTTTCAGCCACTGTTGTATTGCTTTTAACCAGTGTTTTGCAACTTTTAGCTAGACTTTTGTTACTTTTAGCTACCATTGCTGCTTTTGGTGTTTTCTACCCTAACTTTTAGCTAGCATTTTGTAGCTTTTAGCTACTGTTGTACTACGTCGAGCATTCAGACACTGTTGTGTTGCTTTTAGCCAGCGTTTTGCAACTTTTAGCTAGCCTTTTGTTACTTTTAGCTTTTAGCCACCCCTTTGCTGCTTCTAGTGTTTTCTACCCTAACTTTTAGCTAGTCTTTTTATTATTTTTAGCTTTAATAAAGCTACCCATTTGCTTTTAGCTAGTGTTTTTTACTTAAGCCTTTAGCTAGCCTTTTACTATATTTAGCTTTTGGATACCACTTAGATTTTAGCTAACATTTTACTACTTTTAAACTAGATTTTTCTATATTTTGATAAGACTTTAGTTACTTGTAAATTGTGGCTATGGTTGCTAGTTTGGAGTGGTTTTACTCTAGCTTTTTAGCTTTTAGCTAACTTTAGACTAGCTTTTAGCTAGTCTTTTGCTGCTTGTATTTTAACAGCTTAGTTTTAGCTTCTCTGGTCATTCGTCATTCAGCGTTTGCACTAAACGTTTGCAGAAAATGCCGATTATTCTCTAAAGAAGTTTGACTTTGCAAAGAGGTTAAAAAAAAAATAATCCAAACGGCTGTTTCCTGCTTAGAATAAGCTAAAAGATCTCGGTGCGTTCGCTCAAGTTTTCCTCGCCTGTTTGTGCTGACTCCTGTTCAGCTTGTGTTTGCTGACTGCAGTGCCGCTGCGAGCCGTCCTCGTCCCTTTCGGCTCGTTTCTGCTGCTCCTCGGCTCGTTTCTCGTCGCGCGTCGACGCCGGCCCCGCCTTCACTGTGACGGGCAGTCGGGACACGGTGCTGGCCACGCCCATAGGCCACACCTGTGAACACAAAAGCAACAGAACAGTCACTTGTTGCTGATAGATTCTGTTCAACGTCTAACCTGAAACTGTACCAGTACCTTGTGGGTCTGCATGTGCTTCTTCACGTTGGACTTCTGAGCGAAGGCTCGTCCACAGACGATGCACTGAAACGGTTTCTCTCCCGTGTGACTGCAAGGGGGAAAACATTGTCGGTAACATCCCAACAGAGAGACTTCAGGTCTACGTGCTGGAAAATAACTCGCCTCCTAATGTGCTGCTGAAGATCGAAGTTTTTTGAAAAGATCTTGTCACAGAAGTTGCACTTCAGCTTCGGACCTTTCCCCTTCAGTTGCTCTGTGAAGAAGTGAAAACTCGGTGAACGAGTAATTATTCTGCAATGATTCTCTTTTATTCTCTAAATTTAACAAAGGTGGGCTGAAGCACTTGTGGACACTTTTATTTTTTCAATTCTTTATGCAGGAGAAGGAGTCTGGATTTTGCTGCAACAAGTACACACAAACATAAACTGGACAGTATTTTTCTGTGTATATTACATAGACAAAAAGGACAAAGGCATATTTTTTTGTCACCGTGCTCATGTTTTGAACCAAAAGTAGGGGGTTACATAATTTGGGCTCTGGATCTAAACAGCTCTTTATTACCGTATTTTTCGGACTATAAGGTGCACTTAAAATCCATTAATTTTCTCAAATCGACAGTGAGCCTTATAATCCACCTTATGTATTAATTCTGGTTGTGTTTACTGACCTCTAAACTGATTTTATATGGTTATTGTAGATTAGATGAATAAAGTTTTTTTTTTTATTCATTTTACATTTAAAATACTAAAGAAAAAAATGTAAAAAAAACATTTTACATGTAATATGAAAAGAAAAAAAACATAAAATGAAAGGTGGCAGAAAGAAGAAGAAATCTTATTATATCTGCCCCTTTTAAAAAAAAATAATAAAATCAATTTAAACATTAATTTTCTATGAGTAACTCATCACAGATCTAAAAATTTCTAGTACAATAAACATTTAAACTGAAAATTTTAATATTTTGTTAACAATTTAGTTTTGATAAATTTTTTTAAACACAAGCATTGATTTTGCGTTTTTAACATCATTTCCCAAGCTGTTCCACAAATCAACTCCCTGTACTGAAACAGACCGTCCCTTTAAACTAGTTTTGTACTGAGGTTTTGCAAAAATCTCAGTTCCCTTAAGACTGTAACAGCTCCTTCTCTTAACAAATGCATTTGAACGTTTGAAGGCAGTATGTTATTATGAGCTCTACATTACTAGTAAAATATTATAATCCACCAAATCATAAAACTTCAGTAATTTGAGTTGGTTAAATAATATATTTGA
This sequence comes from Garcialebias charrua, assembly GCA_038048925.1. Taxonomy (NCBI): domain Eukaryota; kingdom Metazoa; phylum Chordata; class Actinopteri; order Cyprinodontiformes; family Rivulidae; genus Garcialebias; species Garcialebias charrua. The sequence continues at coordinate 29,216 of JBBPBX010016451.1, forward strand.
TGGATGACAATAGGGCTTTCTTGTAATATTCTCACAGCTCTTTTTTGTAAAATAAAAATAGGCTTCGTTATAGTTTTGCTAGCCTGGCCCTCGCCTTCCTGCACAGCTCCGCTCAATTCTCATTTCCCTTCACTGCACAGTCTGGGACTTTACCCGCCCACAAGGATTTGTCCAGTAGATTTTTGTTCGGACCAATCAGAGAACAGAAGGGGCGGAGTTTTGGACCCTAACCCACGCCCCCACCTGTCCCAGCGCGCAGAGCCCTATAAAAGGCTCTGCCAGCGCTCAGTCAGCGAGCAGCGGCATGTTCTCATTCAAAAGATGCAAAGCGATGCAGATATGTGACACAAATTTATTAATTTCCCCTTCTTAATCCCTTATCTGGAGTTTTCTTTTGGTTTTTGGGCCAAAAGTCAAGTTATCGCTCCCTTCTCCCTCCTCCTCCTCCTCCTCTCCGCTGAGTGCCACCTGTCCCGGCGCGCAGCCAGAGCCAGCGCGCAGCCGCGTTCTCATGCAAAGCGATGCAGATATGTGACACAAATTTATTAATTTCCCCTTCTTAATCCCTTATCTGGAGTTTTCTTTTGGTTTTTTCCCCCAAAAGTTAAGTAATCGCTCCTTCTCCTCCACCCTCCTGCTGAGTAAAATGAGAGAGACAGCAGGCTCAATTCGTTGCTGTAAAATGAACACGGAAATGCCTCAGGTTGTCACGAGAAATAAACTCGGGTTTTAGTTGCTGAGCGAGTCCCATCAGATTTTCTGGTGTTTTGGTGAGCTGGACCAGCGATCCATGGTTTGATTTTATTGTATTAAAACGTTTTATAACATATGATATAAACACAGAATTTGCGCAGCAAGAGAAACGCTGCAGAGGGGGCGGAGCAGTTGTCAGTCAAGTTCAGCTGCTGAACTTCAGCAGAGGGGGGTGGCTGAGGGGAGGGAGCAGAATGGTTTCCCTGTTCAAATTATCCAATGGTTTTGTTCCTAATCAGAGGCCAACGCCTCCAGCAAGAAACGGTTTTCAATGGGAAAATTCCAGACCCTTGTGTGAAGCGAAGTGAAGCACAGGGTATGGTTTCAACCAGGCTATAGTTTTGCATGCCTTTCCCCAAACTTCAACACAACAAAAATTGTATTACACAGCAGATATAGAGCTTTATCGTTTAACAAATCCTTTACTTTATACATTACTGCAGTAGCTCTAGATATCTTAGTTTTAACCAAATTAATATGCTGTTTCCACGACATTTTGTCATCAATAACCACACCCAAAAACTTCACCTCACTTACTCTGCTTACCTCAACACCATCAATTTTAAAAGTTTCACTTATCAATCAATCAATCTTTATTTATAGAGCCCTTTTCAGCAGCCAGAAGGTGCACAAAGTGCTGAACAATACAGAAAAAATAAAAATAAAACAGCCAGTTAAAAATTTAAAACAATTAAGACATAACAAGAATGTCAAATAAATACCGGTACTAGGTATTAAAAGTCTGCCTGAATAAAAAGGTTTTAAGATTAGATTTAAAAAACACCATATCAGTAATGGAGCGCAAGTCCTGAGGTAGCTGGTTCCAGAGTCTGGGTGCAACAACAGAAAAGGTCACCTCATTGTTTGTAGTTGGTCTTTGGGACAGACAGGAGAAATGTATTAGATGATCTCAGTGTTCTCCTATATTCACGGACAGTTACAAGAACAGTCAAATATAGTGGGGCAAGACCATTGAGAGCTTTAAAAATGAATAATAAAATTTTAAATTTAATTCTAAAATTGATTGGAAGCCAGTGGAGAGAAATTAAAACAGGGGTAATGTGCTCACGTCTGGAGGTGTTGTTTAAAAGTCTAGCTGCAGCATTTTGGACCAACTGAAGGCGTCTAATGGAGGATTTGGATTATTTTTTTTGTATTATTTTACTGTTTACTTATTGTTTTATTTCGCTTAATGTGCCTTATCATCCAGTGCGCCATATAGTCCGAATAATACGGTACTAGAATCAGGAAATACATGTTCACAATACGATTTATTTCCCCCTCACCTGCGGCACCATTTGCACTTTTTTTGTTGCTCCTCGGTTGTTTGGGAATGATGACCTTCTCGAAGTCGCTCAGCTCCGTCATGTCGCTGCTGGAGTTGCAGGTCTTTGCTTTGGCGCTCTGCTTCCCGGGGCTGTAGACCGGAGAGCTGCTGAACGACTGGCTCTCCACGCACGGAGCGGGCGCCTGAGGGAGCTAAACAAAAACTGGATGATGAGCGTGGACGACGTTTTTACCACTGCGACGATAAATCCAGAGGATTAGTGGTGATCACTTGAACCGGATGATGGAACGCCTGCAGCCCTAGGGCGGTGTGGATCTCTGCCGCGCCACCGCCGGCCTCCGCCATGTGGGGCATTGCGCTGTAAACCTGCACCACTGAGTTGCTGTGGCTCGCGGGGACCTGGGAGGAGAGCGGCTGCTGGGTGGGCTGTCCAGCTGGCAGGTGGGTTGGAGTCTGGCTGGAGGGAAGAGGGTGGGAGGGCTGATGCTGCTGTTGATGATGGTGGTGGTGGTGGTGATGGTGCTGAAGATAGGACACTCCAGCTGTGTGCATGCTCAGGTTACTCTGCAACAAAGACGAGCATTGCAATGAGTTGATTTCAAAAAGAAGAGCTGGACATCATCATCATCTTCTTCTGTGGGATCACCTGTACAGGTGCCTGCATGGCGGCCATCGGCTGGTCGATGGAGGTGAAGGCTGAGATGGCCGACATGAGAACGTCGTCGCTGACCAGCACGTTGCCTTGGACCAGAGTGTGCGTCAGAGGGGAGGGAGGTACTGCGATGTAGGCGGAGACCTGAAGTACAAGTACGTGAGCCTCATTTCAATCTGGCAAAAAATACTTTTTACTGAGTTACTGCTGACTCGACGTTAACACGATCGTTTTCCTGCTTTGTTTTCAATATTTATATTTTTTTAAACAAACTACTTCTGCATACTTTGTGCTGTTTTAGCCATTCATGCAATAACCAGTTCAAATCCATCAGGAGATGGGTGCCATGATGGTTGGTTGTGGTATTTTTTTATTCTTTCCTAAATAATAAACTTTATTAACAACCATTTTACCATAGAAATACACGGAGATCTCTTTAGGGGTGCAAATCTCTCAGTGTCTGGAGAATCGATTCGATTCCGATTTTTTTTGGTGTCACGATTCGATGCAAAATCGATTTTTTTCGATTCAGAAACGATTTTTGATTCAGAAACGATTTTTCTATTAAAATGGTCATAAATTTAGTTTCAGTTTTGTAACTGACAAGCTGAAAAGAATAAACAACAATGTAAACAAATGGAACATTTATTTAAAACAATAATTTTAGGTTCCTTATTGTATCAAATTTTTTGCATCGTTTGATATTTATACCAAAAATAGGAACAAATAATACAGGAATGCATTAAATTCTGTAACTTAAATAACCAGTATTAGGTTAGCTTTTTGCTCTGTTACTTATAGAAGATTATTGTTTGAATTGATTGTTTGAACTTGTTTTGTTTTTGAAAAAAGGGGCAGATAAAATAAGATTTCTTCTTCTTTCTGCCACCTTTCATTTTATGTATTCTTTCATATACTATGAGATATGGTTTTATTTTCTTTATCTTTTGGGTTTTAATGTTTAAAAAAAAAAATCGATTTTGGGGCTTTTAGAATCGATTCTGAATCACCAGGACTAAGAATCTAGATTCTTTAAAAAAATCTATTTTTTCCTGCACCCCTAGATCTCTTCTCCTCAAATTACAGTATGATTCAGCAAACTGTCTTCTTATGCTACTTTTAGCTTTTAACAAGGCTACTGTTAGAAACTGTTCTAATACTTTTATGAGCAAGCTTAACTTTTAGCTTTTACATCATTTCTACTTTTAGCAACTGTTCTAATTTTTAGCCACCCCTTTACTACTTTTTAACTTTCATTGGCCTTTTGCTACTGTAGTACACTTTATTTATATAGCATCTTTTACAGGTCAGAAACCACAAAGTGCTTTACAGAATATAAGACATAAAAACACAAAAGATAAAACAACATGCGTATGACATAAAAAAAATTAAACAAATTAAAAGCCAGTCTGAACAAATGTGTCTTCAGCTGCTTTTTAAACGTATTAAGAGAATCGAGGCAGCGCAAAGTCAGAGGCAAAGCATTCCACAGTCTGGGGGCCACAGCCCTAAAAGCGTTATCCCCTCTGGTTTTAAAATGAGTTTGCGGGACCGTTAACAGCCGTTGACTGGAAGATGTGAGGCTCCGAGAAGAGGAGTAGGTCAGAAATATAGACTGGGGCTTGACCACTCAGGGCTCTAAAAGTAAGAACTAAAATGTAGCCAATGTAAAGAGATTAAAACTGGTGTTATGTGTATTTGCCGTGTGTTGGTTAAAAGCCTTGCAGCAGCATTCTTTTAGTCAAACACATAAAAAGACGGTTACAATAATCCAGACGGGATGTAATAAAAGCATGGATAATCATCTCTAATTCGGCTTTCGACACAAGAGACTTGAGCCTAGAAATATTTCTTCGTTGAAAAAAGCAGTTTCTGATTAATCCACGAGAATGGCACGGCAACGACATGGCAGAATCAAAACTAATGCCAAGGTTTCTGAGATTTGGTTTAACTGAGTGAAGAGGCTAATACACCAAGGCATTGCTTAATTTCGGTTATTTGATTGTCAGGAGCAATAATTAAGGTTTCAGTTTTATCGCAGTTAAGCTGCAGGAAGTTGTCACTGAGCCACTGTTTTATATTGCTAATACAGTAAAGAAGGGCTTTACTACTTTGTTTTAATTAGCCTGTTGCTTCTTTTAGCTATGCTTTTGCTACTTTTCCTACCATTCTACTTTTTTAGCTAGCTTTTTTGGCTTTTAGCAACTGCTTTGCTACTTTTAGCTAGCCTTTTGTTTGCTTAACTCTAAGGCTGGCATTTGATACTTTCAGCTTATAGCTAACCTTTTATTACTTTTGGACTGTAATTGGCTAGTTTTAGTTTTTGGCTAACCTTTTTTCCTACTTTTAGCTTTTTGGTAATACAGGGTATTGTATTAATTTTAGCTTTTAGCTAGTGTTTTGCTTTAGCTTCAACTATTCAGTTTCAGCTTCTTCAGCAAGTTCCAGAAGTCATTCTGCTTTTAGCACTTAAGTTACATTTCTGCAGGATTTTTTTTTTCTTTTTTTCTTGACATTCAATCTGTTTTTGCATTCAAGATTAAAACATTTTGCTGCAAGTATAAATTTTTTTGGATAAAAAACTTGAAACATAACCAACCTATAAATTTGACATTATGATAAACTATCATTAATCATTCTGACCCTGCGTGAAAGAGTCTGTTTCTGTTCTCACTTGTCTGTTAGCAGGAGTTTGTGGTATGGAGTTGATGGGAGGGACTGGTGCGTAGGCACTGGTGGAGGCCAGAGACACCGTGGACAGGGAGGGGGCTCCGGACTGACACTGCTCCCTCTTATGTGTCATGAAGGCTGGCAGAGAATTGAACTGTTTTTTACACTTTCCACACAGGAACACATCTTCATCATCTGCAGCAAAGACCAACAAAACAAGTTGAATAAATCCGATGAATGAATGAAGGACATTGCTGCCTTTTGCTAACTGATATTCCACTCTGTTACATTTTCATCATGCTAAAAAGTTAAATGTTTTGGTCTGCAGAATGTGATGGTGTGGTTATAAAAAACAAAAACTTACGAGTAACCACAAGCAGCTTCATGTATTCAAGGCTAAAGACGAACCAACAAAAGAAAATCTGCTCTTGAATTCCAAATTTTAAAGAAGAGAAATAACCAAGAAATCCTCATTTAATAAAAATCAAACTGTGGAGTTAAAACAAACACGTTCATGTCAATGAGATGGTGAGTTTTTGGTTGGGTCTTATTTTGTTTGGGGACAATACGCAGCTTTTGTTCTTTTTCCTTGCTGCAATAAAATAGGTTGGTATATACTGCTTTTGAACAATCAATAAGGAAAAGATTGCCTTACCATAAACATATACTGTACTAACAGTATCCATATTTATAGCAACAAATGAATGTCAAACATCCTACAGTATTTACTATGTACCTTAGGTATTATCTAAGAAATGCAATTGCATGCCAAAATTCATGCATGCTGGAAATTAAACCCATTTAAGTCAGTTATCACATAAAGTGATGTATCAATCGGATTTCTCACAGAACATTGTGTATTTCCAAGATCCCCTTGGCAAACATCCAATTCCCTATTTTCATGATATGAGGAAAAAAAAATCCAAACAACCCTATAAAATGGCTATTGCATTCTGTATTTGATTTTTCATACCCATTGACTGGATAGTGGGAGCTGCAGAGACATTTTGGTTGTTTGGGTCAGGAACTCCGGACTGGCCGTCCAGCAGAGACTGAACTGCCAACACTGTCTGGTTGTCCATGCCTAAGGAGAATAATTACAATGCAATTAGCCACATGATGAAGATAATCACTTCATCTTGTATTGTCAATCAACTAAATATCATTTTCAAAATATAAATTAGCAGGACGTATAGGTGTCCTAATAATAATAATAATAGATTTTTGCACAGTCTGATGTTTCTTAATAAATGTGCTTCAAAGGTGCACACAACTTTTGGGGTTAGATTTAGTTCAGTGACGTTATTATAGTTCTGGATGAACACAAATATAATAATAACAACATTAGGAAATTAAAAATACACCAAGTCCCTGACAGTACAGTATAAACACTGGTAGTATTCATGCTTTTATTAAATATCTCATTCTGTTGCTACTAAAATGTCTCCTGTGAATATGCATTTCATTTTGAGCAGCACAATAAAAACTGAACTCAAGGAAAATGACTTGAATGAAAAAAATATCCCTGAGGTAATCGTTATTTGTTTACACTTTACTCCCCCTTCCACAGGATGCTTGGATTTTGTCACAGAAATAAAAGCCTATCCGTGCATTTTTTAATTGTTTTCTGCATTTCTGAATGAGATAGAAATAAAAGTTTTCAGCAATATCATTTAACGTGTAATAATAGTCATAACTATGCAGTTATTTAAAAAATATTGCTACCTTCAAGCACTTCAAAAATTGCCTGCGCCATCTTGTAGCTCTGGTGCCTCCTGATCGGCGTTCGATTAGCAAGGTCTGCTACTTGATGAAAATCGTTCTCATTTCACCTGAAGTCGAGCATACGCTTTGAGCTGTGTAATGTTCGAGATAAATATGGTCTAATTTTTGTTCTATAATAAAGGACATATAAGATAATTGTATTTATGTTCAATATTAACCATACTTACGAACGATAGCATCCAAAATTAAAGGAAAATTTCGTAAACGGCTTTAGTTTGGACAGAATGAAACAGCTACTAATTGATAAAGATACTCTGATGCATGCTCAATAATCCAGGTAGAAAAATCTAAAAATCGTTATTTGATAAAGATACATTTTGCGAAAATTTTCAAGAAATCTTAGAGTAATAAATAATAAATTGTTAGGTAAAATAACTACATAAACAAACATACATTGATAGTTCATACATGGAAAGGGTTTTTTTCCGAGGGCCTTAAACGCTCCTTTCGATCGATGAATCTGTGCTCCGAAACGTGACAGACAGTTGTTTACACCAATCAGAGAGCGCCAATCTCTCCCAGCGGAAAGCACACTTTTTCAGACCAATGGCAATCGTGAGATTTGGACACGTGCAAGTTTCGCGGCAAAAAAGGTTTCGCGCGAAAACCGACCAACGCTGGCGTCTAGCTGCGGATCAGCTGAGACAATAACAACAATAACGGACCCGACATCGGGGCTTCAGAGGACACAGTTTCCCCGAAAAGATCCGCGGTGAGCAACTCGGACGCCATCGGCCCGCCGCTTTGAAGCGTTGCGCCTGCACTTTGACCGTTTTGTCTACCCCGTTTTATTTCCAGTTTTCTCGGACCGCTTCCTGCCACACAGTCAGTGCCCCCCAACAAAACGAGGGGACTGAAGAACCGCGGCTAATCACTAAAGCTAACATGCTAACCTGCCCTATATGTTCAAACTCAACTTTATCAGTGTGTTTAGTTCTGGACAGGCGCGCGCTTTCATAAATACATCCTCAAAGATGCTTCTGACCTACGGTGGCGCCTTTTGAGTTTCTCTCTGTTTTTATCGATAGCCGCCACTGAGAAGCTGTTGTAAAGTTTTTATGCAGCACATCAGCTAAACCCTGGCTCGGGTTTACGGATTGAATAAACAGTTTTACGTCGTAAAACGTGAGTTTTGGCGGCTGCGCGGCTCGTTGGTGAACTTTGTTGTCGCTCCACGAGCTAGCTTGTTAGCTCAGCTCGTTCAGGCCGCAGACACAGGAGACACGAAAACAAAAGATTAGCTTGCTGCCTCACCGAGCTCACTTGTCTCCTGCGTTTATTTATGCACAACACAAATGTATAAATATATATGTATATATATATGTTGCGACCCTTTTGTCTCAGATGATATTTCCGTGGTTGATCCACTATAGGCGTGGAGACAATTATGCAATTTAGCAATGATCTTTCATTTGCCACTCTTCTTCCTGTTTGGCAGAACTTCCTGCCTTCCTGTTTCATCCCCGGTCTAAATTAGTTTTAACACGTTCTGATTGTTATAAAACAAATAAATACATAATAATAATAGTAAAGCTTATGTGCAGTGAAGGACCCTTGAGGAAATGCTGTCAGTGAACTGCACACGAGCCTTGAGGCCTTTTCACTTTGCACCAGATGCCTGCAGGTGCTGATCCTCTCACTTTGCACCACCTCAGCCTGTGACCCCCCAGCTCCGTCTAGTCCAGGAGCACTTGGTGACCCAGTGCCATGTCAGAGACTTTGGTAACGGGACAGTCGTCGGAGGATTTGCTGGCAGACTTCGAGACGTTGCTGAACTCGGGGAGCATCAACTTGGGCGAGGACCACCAGATAGTGATCATCACCAGCCCCAGCAATGAGGGACTCCACCCGGCGGCCGCCCCCACCAGCACAGGGGAAATCCTGCTGTTCGCCACGCCGCAGGGCCCAGTCGATGTGGGGGGCCAGGACAAGAGGCGACCCTCTCTGGGAAGACCCCCGGTGAGGAAAGTGTGGGGGGGGAGGATGTGAGAGAAAAGGAAAGAGCTATAAGGGAAGTGATTCAGGGTGTCAGACTGTTGCGGGTCACATGTTGCTGTACGACACCCTGCCCCCCTTTTCAGTCTCTTTCACTTTTCGCTCACCTTCTTAATACACAAATATGACATGAAGGTGATAATAAGTAGTTAATTCACGTGTTGTAACAACTTTCCTCCTTCATCCATGTGTTGGTGAACAGGTGAAGAGGAAGTTGGACCTGGATAGTGACCATCAGTATGTCAGCACCACCCGTCCACCCACAGGTCAAGCTCCACCTTCCACGCCAGCTCCTCCAAGAGGTACGCACCCCCACCGAACTTCTCCTGAGCTGCGTGCGAGCACAAAACCCACTCGGTTCAAACAAACTCCGGCCTCTTTCGTACGAGCAGTCCGTGTTCGATTCAAACGGGTTGAGTTCACTTCTGTTCGTTTGCGTGAGCTGCGTTTCATGAAAAACAAGAGGACGACGCCTGATGCGTGTGTTGTTTACGCTCGGACTGACTTGATGTAAATAATACGTTAATGTAGGGTGGGCTTTAAATTTGTGGAACTACGCTGTTATTGGCAAGTTTTGGTAACTGAGAAGCATGTTTGTATTTGTGTGACACATTTGGAGTAAGATGATGATAACAATAAGAAAGAAAGAAGCATCGCTCTGGTCACTTGGAAAATTTGAGTAGTACTACTCAAGGCTCCAGTATAGCTCTGTGTAAGTCCGTACGTGCGTACTGTACGCAGACAGTTCACCCCCACAGCTCAGCGTACGTTCTCACGTACATTCTCGCGTTTTCGCACCAAATTCTTGACGTCATTTGAGCAGCTGCAGCGCAGAGCGTTTACCTACGGGACAAATTGAGGTAGCTGATTGGTCATTTGCTGACACGCCTACTGAATTGATTGACAGGTCGGGGGGGGGGGGCGAGCTGGCAGCTGCAGCCGCAGCGGTGTTCTGTGTTTATATGTTAATAAAAAGTTCTAAAAAATAAAAAAACAGGGAGCGCTGGTCCTGCAGCCCACACATCAGACCAGCACACCAGGAAATCTTCAGAACCTCTCGCAGCCACGCTGGACCCGAGTTTAATTTGCTACGTGACAAATCAAAAAAGGCGTTCAATACAGGATCAACTGGACTTTATTTGTTGCAGAAAACGTTTCGACTTCTGTCCAGAAGTCTTTTTCAATTCTGAAGAAGTTGATCCTGTATTGAACGCCTTTTTTGATTTTATCATGTCCTGGACGACTGAGAATCTTCACCAGCATACGTGACAAATGTGTTCATTTCTCGTCATGTCAGTCATGGAGTCAACGGAGGAGGAAGCGATCACTGCCTTTTGGTAAAAAAACAAAGGAAAAGTCCAGATCAGGGAAGAGGAAGGGGAATTTAATACATTTGTGTCGCATACAAAACAGTCCGGCGCCTGGCATTTTATTGTGCGACAACGCGTTTGCGGTTGTAAAATTTGAGCTTTGCGCGTACATGCCCTGCGGGGGTACGCTTGTACCTCTGCGTAGTACGTGCGTACCTCTGCGTATGGATGTACGCAGAGCTATACTGGAGCCTTTAGAAATAAGGGCACCACTTTACGATAAGGCTTCCCTTAGAGGTGGCTAATAAATTATAGATATACGTTGTTAATTCCTCTATAAACACTTTAAAACTCATTAATAACTGCTTATTATGCATTAGTTAAGGGTGACAGTCAGAGAGACAAAACTGACCAGTTTCTTGCTACCTTACAATAAGTATTTATAAACCTATTTCTTTAGCAAATAATATTATACTTTATCACTGCATTATAAGTATCTACAACTAATATTATATCCTAAAACAATTAGGTTTTCAAATGCTTATTGTGCTCACAAGGTAGTAACTTAGTCTGAAATGTTTAATATAACAACTCTAGATGAAATTTATAGGTGAACAGATTTGGCTCACTGACCAGAAACTGGTTAGTTTTGTCTCTCACCCTTAATTAATGCATAATAAGCAGTTATTAATGATTAATGAAGTGTTTTTAGAGAAATTAATAATGTATCTATAAACTATTTATTAGCCATCTATAAGGGGAACTTTATTTGTAAGGTGGTACCGAAATAAGTAAGTTTCACAACAACAACATGTCATCATAAGAAGAAATTGTAGCTAAATGTGGAGTTAAACTTTTTATTTTGATATACAAATGAAATTGGTGAGGTTCAGAACATTTCTGCCAGATAAGTTTTCCTCTTGACTCAAGTTAAAATTTTTCATTTTCAGAACCACTATTACAGTATATATATTTTTGCATTCAACACAAGTTACCTCAGCGCACTATACAAATAAAATGAAATTCATCCAAATCGTAAACCTTATTCATATTTATTCACACCATACAGAAGTCAATGCATTCCTATTATAATAGAATACTGTACATTCAAAACGGGACTTTATGAAATGCTAATTAGCAAAACATCTATAAGGAAGTCAGCAGAATGTGTCAAGTCTTCACTTGTTCTCAGTCCCCCATCCTGAGCAGCCCATTGGCGACAGTGGAAAGGAAAAACCTCCAGCAGAACTGGGGATGAGCAGCCGTCTGTCTTATCATCTGGAGTTTTACAGGACAGGAAAGAGGCACAAACACAGTAGAACTGGTCCAGGTCTAGTTTCTATAGAGATAATGACAGCAGTAAGTACATGTATAAACATGGAGAGTAGAGAGAATCAAGACGACAGCAGGGTGAGGAAGTTTGGTCAGAGTGACCTCCAGCAGTCTAAGCCTATAGCAGCGTAACTAAAGGATAGCTCAGGAAACTCAAGCCGACCCTAACTATAGGATTTATCAAAACTGGACAATGTGTCAGCCTCACAGACCCATTCTTCTTTTGAAAACTCTAGGAACCACAAGTAACCCTGCAGTCTTGGAATCAAATGCTTTGCTGGAAACATATGGGATAATAAGACGGTTAACATGAGGTGGAGTTTGGTTGCTGAAAGTTTTGAATGTTGGAAGTAAGATTTAAATACATTTTTTTAACTTTTATTTTAAATTTAATTCAATTCAGTTTATTTCTATAGCGCCAAGTCACAACAGAAGTTATTTCAGGACACTGAACAGAAACATTCATATATATAAAAATAATTAACATTATTTATCTGAGGAGCAGACTGCTTTGAGTTTAACTCCATCACAGACTATCATCTTGAGCAAGCATGAAGGCGACAGTGGAAAGGAAAAACTCCCTCATGAGGAAGAAACCTTTAGCAGAACCAGACTCAGGACAAGCGGTCATCTGCTTCGATCAACTGGGTTTGAGAGGAACAGATACACAATGGCAGGTCAAGAATCACATGTTAAGATAGAAATATTATCAAATGAAAACTATTTAATTTTAACAATTCATTTAAGGAAATTAGGTCAGTTTGTCCTCAGTAGTCTAAGCCTATGGCATCAAAACAAGTCGACCCTAACTATAGGATTTATCATTCATTCATTCATTCAACCTTTATTTAGTCAGGTAAATCTTTTGAACCTCATGGGCTCATTTACTAAAGTGACCTGCTAAAACTAAAGAACAATGAACAGCAGTGATAGAATTTCATTAAACAATAAACAAACAAACAATAAACAATAGAAAACAAAAAGAGAGAAAAAAACAAAAGTTTTTTTTTTTTTTAACAAAGTATCAAAAAACTAGCAAAACATTATAAGGTAGACGTATAAAATCAAAGACAGGAACAAATCTGCATTGGTTTTTGCCAGGATTCCAACAGATTCTGAAAACCATTTAGAGAAGTCAAGGTCGAGAGCTTCAGATCTTTTTGTAAGATATTCCATGAAGCAGGAGCAGAGTAGGAGAAGGCCCTTTTTCCAAGTTCAGTCCTCACTGACGGAACACTGCAGGTAATCATGTCCTGAGAGCGCACACTGTAGCTGCACTCACGCAAAGACATGTAGGAGGAGATGTATGAGGGCAGCAGACCAAGAAGTGATTTAAAGATGAAAATGTACCAGTGGAAGAGTCTGCGTGAGGTTAATGATGTCCAGTTAACCAGTGAATACAGGGTGCAGTGGTGGGTACGATAATCACAACCAGTTATGAATCTTAGTGCACCATGATAGACAACATCCAACATCCGCAGGGTGCTTGTAGGAGCATTCATGTAGAGAATGTCACCGTAATCAATGGAGGGAAGGAAAGTCACAGACACAAGGCGTTTCCTAACATTCAGTGATAGACATGATCTGTTTCTGAAAAAGAAACCCAGTTTAACTTTCAGTTTCTTCACTAGGTTTTCCACGTGGAGTTTAAAAGAGAGATGTGAATCGACCAGTATACCCAGATATTTATAGGAATCAACAAACTCAATAGGGACACCATTTGAGGATAAAATCAGAGGAAGATCTGCTGGAACCGCCTTCCTACTTGAAAAAAACATCCCTTTTGTTTTATCAGCATTTAGGACAAGTTTGAGACGGAACAAATCTGACTGGATGATGTCAAAAGCGGATTGCAGTAACTGGAAAGCCTTAGCAACTGTTTTAGCTCGGCAGTAAACAACTGTATCATCAGCATAGAAATGTAAGGATGCATCAGGGATGCAGTGACCTACATTAGCTATGTAGATTGTAAAGAGAGTTGGTCCTAAAACTGAGCCTTGTGGTACACCATTTTTAACTGTTAAATAGCTGGAAGAAGTACCGTTATGTTGAACACATTGCCTCCGATTGGAAAGATAGTTAGAAAACCAACCGATGGTGTGATCAGAGAAACCGATTTCTGAGAGCTTATGACACAGGATGTTATGATCCACAGTGTCAAAAGCTTTAGACAGTCTAAGAAAAGTGCAGCACAATAGTCCTTGTAGGTCCAATGCTTCAACAACATCATTCAGAACCTTCAGAGAAGCAGTCGTTGTTATCAAGAAGGAAAGTCTTAAAACTGGACAATGTGTCAGCCTCATGGACAGAAACTGAAAGTTGGTTCCACAAGAGAGGAGCCTGATAAGTGAAAGATCTTCCTCCCATTCTGCTTCTGGAAACTCTAGGAACCACAAGTAAACCTTCAGTCTGAGAGCAAAGTACTTTGTTAGGAAAATATGGTACAATAAGATCTGTAATGTAAGATGGAGCTAGGTTGTTGAGGGCTTTATAGGTTAGAAGTAAGATTTTGAATTCAATTCTGGATTTGACAGGGAGCCAGTGGAGAGAAGCTAAAACTAAATGAATACAAACAAAGTAATGAACGACTGCATATAGAATGATTGAGTTATTATAGCTGGTTAACAGAGACTGATATTACATAGGATGTTGTTAATAATAAGTCTTAATTTAAACATGATCACTAATAATTCAGAGATCAGCGTTGAAGAGTGCCTGCACCTACTTTGTTGCCGCTGTGACTTAATTGAACCGGTTTTCTTTTTGTTACAATATTGTGCCACTCAGTTTCATTTCAGTGGCGTCTTCTCGTCTCTCCTCCTGATCTAAAAGAATGAATCTACTGTCGTTCTCTCAGAAGAAATGAGACTCTCTTCCTCTGCCCTCTCCTTCTGTTTGGGCTGAACTCTGCACAGACGTGTGTCCACACTAGAGGATGGACTCGCTGCACCATTTATCAGTCCCACTATCAGCAGGAAAAAGACTATAGTTTGTGTGAAACTTTGAAAACCACATGCAACCGTTGTGTGTGATGCTAAACCACAATGAACAATTTTGTTCCTGAACGCTGATATTGAGTAGGAAACTTGTTTATTATTATTCTTGTAAAACTGGATTTTAGATAGACCTTAATAGACCTTTTATGAGCTTTCATTGAGTTTAACAGATAGACATGCCCAGCACTTTGTGCAAAATAATTTTTTTTAAATCAAATTATTATTATTTAGTTCTTCAGTCCCATTTTTTATTTTTATTTTTTGCAGTGCATCTAGTCCTGCATACCTCATACTAATGTAACATTATAGTTTGTTTGTTTTGGTTTATTTTGAACATGTTTAACTGCCTTATATACCGGTACAGACAACTGTTTTAAGCAAAGAGAAACAAAAAAACGGCAGAAAATGAAAAAGTGCACAAGTATTGCCTTTTGTTGAGCTCACGTGTTAAAAATGAATTGGAAGAAATGCATACTTATTTAATCCCACCCCTTCATAGTTTTTAACTGAAGTTCATTCATTTGATGCTTGCTATGTGCTATGTATGGGTTTAGAAATATTAAGCTTCTAACTGCAGAGATATGATGGAGACGTTTCAGCAGCTTTGATGTGTTGAAACACTGCCCCCATGCGGCTGAAGCTTAAAGTGCAGCAGAAATTAATAATTGATTAATTAGGTCAGAGAGAGTCAGAGATTCTTTATTGTCGACTCATTCGCACCACATGTGGTACATGTGATGAAACGAGATTATATACACAGGGTCCCAGTTACATCCAACAATAAAATGTAAAAGAAAAACAGTAATAACATCTAAGATATGAACTAAGAAAAACATCAACTAAAAATACACTAAGCACTAGTAGCATAAAAACATTACATTGAACAGCAGCACAAACATGAGTCCGTGTGAGCAGATGAGCACGAATGAACACAGCAACATGAAACAGATCAGTAGCAACATGTGATTTTTTTTTTTTTCACAGTGATTATTCATGAGTCTAACAGGCTCAGGGTAGAAGCTGTTCCTCAGTCTAGTGGTTCTACACTTAATGCTCCTCAACCTCCTTCCTGAGGGGAGTGGGGCAAAAAGTGTGTGTGCTGGGTCACAGTGGATCACAGGTCACAGTGCTCCATTGATAACAGTAATGTGTGTGTATGTATGTATGTATGTATTTTTTCATTCATTCAACCTTTATTTAGTCAGGTAAATCTTTTGAACCTCATGGGCTCATTTACGAAAGCGACCTGCTAAAACTAAAGAACAATGAACAGCAATGGTAGAATTTCCTTAAACAA
>JBBPBX010016452.1:9130-20598 GCA_038048925.1 Garcialebias charrua
TATATATGTATATATATACATATATATACATATATATATATATATATATATATATATATATATATATATATACATACATATACACATACATACATTCATATTCAGTCATATACCCATCTACATATCTACATATGATACCTGCGTGTGTATCCCTGCATCTATAAGTGTGTGGTTGTAAGCATGCATAAATGAATAAGGCTTCTCTAATAGAACATTCAATAGTGACCGTGAAGCATCAGAGATCCGCCCCCCAAGACCCGAGGCAGACAAATGGGGGTACCAGAGCCCAAGACCCCAAGAAGGACCCTGAGCTCAGAGCCCCCAGGGCCACCCGAACAGGACGAACCACTCACCCATCCCCCAGATCCGACCATAGGGGAGAACCGGGAGAGCCCTACCAGCGACCACACACAATGAACCCCAGGGGCCAACAGCGACAAACTCACAGGACCCCACCGGAGCTCGCCACACCGACGTAGCCCCACGCCCGGGCCCCAGGGACGCCCACCCCTCAGGCTCAGACCCCAGCCCCACCAGGCAGCCACCAGGCCAGGCCAACATACACCCAAGTGTCATACCCCCAATGCAGAGGGCCCCGAGCGTGCCGGCAGGCAAGTGCACACCCCGCCAGGGGGCCACGTGGTAGGAGCATGACACCAAGTAGCCTCAGATGTATCAGAGAGGGGGCAGCCTAAGTCCAGCCTGACAACTAAACATTCAAATACAGACACACTCACTTAGACCCACCCTCATCCTCACCCTTACTCACACAAATACAAACAATAATGACACGTTCCATTCATAATCCCGATGCACACTCTATACCCCCCAGGTCCAAAACATATACCTGGCCCCTACATGGGGCAACCCACACCCAAACCTAGGAGGTAGGCCCATTCATTCTGGGGTGGAGAGTAGCCGACATCCAAGATTCGGCCCAACCCGCGCCCTGCCAGCAGGACAGGACACCCGAGCCCAAGCATCCTCTAGGGAGAGCGCAATGCCAGCCCCGCCCACCGCAAACCCTCAGGCCCCAAACCCTCCCATAGTCCAGGACAACACCCGACGGCCTGCCATCCCACCGGACCCCACCCCCAGAATGGCCGCCAGGGAACCAGGGGCTGAAAAAAAGAAAAAAATAACAAACCTAGACCCCGACACACACACCCCCGTCCCCAAGTGTGCTGTTGATGTGTGTTGTTCTAAAGTGCACTTAAAAAAGGAAAGAGAAGGAGCAAAGGTTGACATAATGCCAGTTTCCCCTCCACCCCAACTCTAACCCAAGCCCTTACTGTCTAAATGTATAATTGTGAGTGAGCACAGGCACAGGAGGCGAGAATGGTGTCATCTCGCCACCCATAACCATAGTGCTCATCCCAAATTCCTATATGTGAATTTTATGAGGATGTTTATGAGTGAATGTCTAAGGTGTTTAATAAAATTGAGTCCCAGGTGGTACTGAACAACAGAGATGTGAAAACGTTGCAGCACACCCGAGTCTCAAAATCCCTACATGTATTAATTTGAAATGAAGAGGGCAGAGGTGCGTGGTGAGGGATGGGGAGAAAATAACTGCCAGAACAAATGCTCCCGCAGCGAGTCAGCTCCTGCAGCAAGTTATTCCATCTTGATGTTTCATGGAGAATGGCCAGATTTGAGGCTTGGCCACGCCCACATGCTTTGACGTAGAAAAATACTTTTGATAACTTTTGACCTTCAATGCCTCAAAATTGTGCTGACTGAGTTTGACGCCTGGATCTCGAAAGCTCTAGGACGAGTTCTCTCAGATATGACGTCAATGAAATAGACAAAATTGTGACTTTGACCTAAAATGGCCGACTTCCTGTTGGCTTTGGACAATTGCGCCAAGAGACTTTTTTGTAGATCCTGACAAGATACACATGTGTACCAAGTTTCATAATTCTGGGATAAAGCATGGCTGGGGGCTGTTTTTTTAAATATTCTAGAGGGTGCTGTTGAGGAATTAGGCCACGCCCACCAAGTATTGCACCGGATCCCTGCCAGGGGGTGAACAAGGATAAATGTCAGTGAGTTTGGTGCAGCTGGGCTGAAACATGTGGAATCTAGAGCAAAACGTATGGCTGCGTGACCTGTGACTTCGCCATGCTGCCACGTCCACACCCTCTGCTGTAAACCGTTGGCGCTTTAAAACAAGTGAGACCAACATGTTATCAGTCATCTGACAGACTATCATCTTGATTAGATCAAGAGAGCCAAAGTTGGAGCTTTCCAAGCAAAAAAAGTCACTTCTTGTTCTGAGGAGGCAGGGCTTAGGTGAGGTCAGACTATGACAACATAGGATCGTCAGGCATCCAACCAAGATCCCTCATGCCAAGTTTGGTGCCAATGGACCATTTAATGAGAATGTTATAGTGTTTCGTTTGTTTCGGCGAGTACTCCAAGTTCCCCGCTCCGCCACGCCCCCTGAACATATACGAAAAGTCAATTTTATTGATACATTTTAAAGCCCCATGCCTTAGCTGCATTCTGACCAAGAATGAAGCCAATAGGTTGAATTCCTGAGAAGGAGTTTGTCAAAGTTCGACATGAGTAAAAATGAAAAAATGACCAAAATTTGACCTTTGACCCAAAATGGCCGACTTCCTGTTGGCTTTGGACAATTGCGCCAAGAGACTTTTTTGTAGGTCCTGACGAGATACACATGTGTACCAAGTTTCATAATTCTGGGATAAAGCATGGCTGGGGGCTGTTTTTTTTTAAATATTCTAGAGGGTGCTGTTGAGGAATTAGGCCACGCCCACCAAGTATTGCACCGTATCCCTGCCGGGGGGTGAACAAGGATCAATATCAGTGAGCTTGGTGCATCTGGGCTGAAACATGTGGAATCTAGAGCAAAACGTATGGCGGCGGCGTGACCTGTGACTTCGCTGCGCTGCCACGCCCACGCCCTCTGCTGTAAACCGTTGGCGCTTTAAAACAAGTGAGACCAACATGTTATCAGTCATCTGACACAATATCATCTTGATTAGATCAAGAGAGCCGTAGTTGGAGCTTTCCAAGCAAAAAAAGTCACTTCTTGTTCTGAGGAGGCAGGGCTTAGGTGAGGTCAGACTATGACAACATAGGATCATCAGCCATCCAACCAAGATCCTTCATGCCAAGTTTGGTGCCAATGGACCATTTAATGAGAATGTTATAGTGTTTCGTTTGTTTCGGCGAGTACTCCAAGTTCCCCGCTCCGCCACGCCCCCTGAACATATACGAAAAGTCAATTTTATTGATACATTTTAAAGCCCCATGCCTTAGCTGCATTCTGACCAAGAATGAAGCCAATAGGTCGAATTCCTGAGAAGGAGTTTGTCAAAGTTCGACATGAGTAAAAATGAAAAATGACCAAAATTTGACCTTTGACCCAAAATGGCCACCTCCCTGTGCATTTTAGAGGGTACCTCCAAGAGACTTTTTTTCTTTAATCGGGGGAATCTACCTATGTACCAAGTTTCAGATCTGTACGACCTACGGTTTCTTCCAACTCACGTTAGGGGGCGTTGTAGAGCAGTTTGGCCACACCCACTTGCGATTCCACCAGAATCCAAAAATTTTAGTTGGGGGACAATTTTGGGTCGAGTTTGGTGAGTTTTTGAATATGTTAAAGGCCCCAAGCAGCCGCGCGAAGTGACGGAAAAATAATAATAATTTAGACGAAATCGAGCGATTACAATAGGACTTCGCAGCGCTTCGCTGCGAAGTCCTAATTACCAGTCAGTCTAACATGTATGTTTTGGTCTGTGGGAGGAAATTGGAGTACCTGGAGAAAACCCACGCATGCACAGAGAGAACAAGCAAACTCCACCCAGAAAGGTCCCCTGACAGGATTTGAATTAGTGACCTTCTCACTGAGAGGGGACAGCTCTACCAGCTGCACCACTGTGTTGCCCGCCATCACAACCAACAAACTGATTTTAGAAAATTGATAAATGGCAATAATTCTGTCAAATTTGCAAATACTTAGCTAAACTGAGGTGGTAGTAGCTGATACATCCAAAACATTCATCATTCAGGTCTCTCTTGCAAATGAGTCCTCGTGGCTCAAAGGGACTACATGTAATCTGTTTAAATAAAGGTTGCAAAAAAAAAATTACTCCAAGCAATAGACATGGCTTGACAGCTCAGATTTGTTGCGGTCGTAAGAGGATTGGAGCCCAGGTATGTATGCAGAAATGAGAAACTTAAAGGAGACCACATATAGGTATTTAAAATTTTTATGTTATGTCTGTGTGCTATCTTGACAATATTAATTCATTTTAATACACAAAATAATTCTTAGATAATTAATTATACCCTTTTTAATTCTGCCATTTTTAACTTTCGTTTTGAACGACCGGTTTCTTGAAGTCCACGCCCTTCAACGATCTGTTAACGCCCTCTGTAACAGCCAGTATCTGTAATGTGTTGTTGTTTTAAAATTAGCTCTTTTTTTATTACTCATTTGACTTACTGTTAGTGCTAGCTTAAGATAACTTACCGAAACCCGTCTGAGCGCGCCGCAATTAGCTGCTCCTTTTAGCATGAGACCACCCGAATCCGAAGCTAATGTTAGCTTGTTCCTCTTCCGGTGTTCGCCAGCTCCGCTCGTTGCACGCGGAGATTTTGGGAGTTATCGCTGTTCCAGTCAAGACAACAAAGTTCACCAAGTGTCTCCCGTAAATTAATCCGTAAGGAGAAGGTCCTCGCTGCTGCGAGGCTGCTGCGAGGGCAGCAGCGAGGCTGTACAGTTGAAGCTCCGCTCCATCGCGCCAGAAGAGGGTCCCGTTGCCGCTGGTCCCTACGCCGGGGGTCCGCTCGTTTAATTTTTGCCGGCTGCGCGTTGGGAGCGATCGCAAATACACTAAAAATTGAACTAAAACATAAAAATAACAATTATACTTTATTTATAAAGCCATTTAAAAAAAACACAGCTGCAACAAAGTGCTGTACACATGAAATTAAGAACATATAAACAAAAGATGAGATGAAATCATGAAAAACAACAGTCATGTGTTTAATACAGAAGTGGGTTGAGCCTAACCAGGGGTTGCTAGGTGAGGGGCTGGACTCAGGTTTGAGGTGATTGGCTACGGCTTGTGACGTCAATAACTGCAGGAAGTGTGAATCCAGGTGTATTTATCAAAAATAAATAAATCTACTTAGAGTAAATAAACCACTGGGTGCATTTTTTTGGCACAAGGACTGTTTTTTTATAATAATAATAATAATTGTCTAATCTTGTCATCTGCGTATGTTTCCCATACACAGACGAAATTCGTCTCTGCATTTAACCCAACCACCTACCAGGTGGTGCAGTGAGCAGCCATAGAAGGCGCTCGGGGAGCTGGAGAAATAGGTGTGCACTCATAGACACCCCAAGATGTGTAGTGGCCGGGACGCGAACCCGCGTCCTTCGGGTCCCAAGTCAAACGCCCTAACCACTACACCATCTTGGCTCCGAGTAAATACCCAAAGTTGAGTAAAAAAACATTAAAAAGTGAATTTTGCATCTGTGGTCCCCTTTAAAAGATTAACTGCAGAACTTTAACAAAAATAAAATAAAAGGCTAACATGGCCACAAACTCACAGATTCCCAGGGACCAAGACTTGGAACACTGAAACCAATAATGCACTGTTGACATGGAGATGGAAAGAGACTGAAATACATTGAGCTAGGCTGATGAGGTATTAGAGACTTTTGCCAACCGCCAATAAAACCTCAAGAAGAAGAAGAACCCTTTTTTTCTCACTCTATATTAGTAGGAGGCGGTAATGCACAACTTTTGTTGTTTGACAACCGCCATGAAAGTCTACATGAAGAAGGTATTAGACACCTGAGCTAATTACAGACTGGGAACAGGTGAGCGTGGCAGGCTGACTGGAAAACCACTAGGAGAGATGACTCATGCTGGGTTCCCACTGAACGCGTCTTGAGCATCAAAAACGCTCCTAACGCACTGTGTTGGCTGCTTATCAACAGATGTCTGTTCACATCGAACGCGTCTGATGACGCGCAGTGGGAGGAGCGTCTTGGTCCTTTTCCGGTCGGGTTTGTTTTGTGTTTTGTACACCGGGCAGATAAAATCAGCTTTTCGTGAGCCCCGTTACTACTTGAGTGGGTTTTCTACGAGCCAAACTGCAGCTCCGAAAGTCTTTGTTGAGATTAAAACATTTTTTTTATGTTTGGGGTGATCGTACGCTCGAGCGGACAGCGGCAACTGTAAAAATGCCAAGTTTCTTACCGGAGGCTGGTTTCTTCATGGAGGCTCGTTGGGCTAAGTTTGAAAAGTCCAAAAAAAGTCCTGTCGTCGTTGCATCATTACATAGCAGAGTCTCCCCGATTGGTTGCTGCGACGCTGCGAGCAGCCAAAGTTCAAATATTTAAACTCCGGCAGCGGCTGCTTTGGTCGCGTCGCGTGCGCGGAAAAGAACTGCCGCGCTCTGCCGCGCTGCTTGAACTGCTCAAAACGCGCCGTGTCACGCTTTGCCGCTCCTCGCCGCTCCTCCACATAGACTTTCAATGTAAACCGGCTGCTTCCGCTGCCCGAAACGCGTTTGGTGGGTAGCCGGCATCAAGAGTAGTGAGAGAAGAAACACTGATCTGATGAAAACTACAGAACCAAACACCAGGATCTACAGAACATAAAATAATCACAATAGAAAAGTCAAAAGACTAACAAGAAACTAAAAATACACAAACTCTGACCAGATTAAAGCTTAACTTTTACAGTTAGCACACTTTCTACTAGCAAAATATTGCACAAACCATTTGACAGAATTTAATAATAGTCTCAGAAAGTTTTCATTGGATTTACATCTACCATACAAATAAATAGCTTTAGATTCAACACAACTAAAGAATGCCACCACAGCTTACTGAGTTTAGTAACACAAATCACCATAACTCAGAAAAAATTACAGATGTTGAGCTAAAGTGAGGGCTGACAGATGATTTTAGTCTAAAACTCTGACATTAAAGTCAAACATGTATTCCTTTAAAAATAGTTAGTTATTTCAGCAGCATATATTTCTGAGCAAACAGAAAGTGAAAGATGACACATTTTCCCATTATTTCAAGGAAGATTACATTATCATTATATAATTCAAATAAAAAAAACTGCTTCTTTAAATGGTATAAAGTTGTGAACACGTAGCTAAGTAAAAATCTTGTATTTCATCTTTGGGAGATTTTCATCAAACTTCCTTTAAAGGGTTTTTGTGAGATTGTCGGGCAGTCCTGCACTCTGATGAGCTGAGCTCTGTCTATAGATTGTCCATTATTTTTAGGTCAAAGGACTCGGAGTGAAATATCAACCTTCTGAGCTCTGTAGACCTGGAAATGCATTTAGGATTAAAATATGAGATCAGAATTCTGTTTCATCTTTTTTTTTAAGTAGCAGAGTGACGGATTTCCAGAACTTGCAAACATTAAAATAATCAATTATTTTCTCCTCTAGTGATTTTGTATTTAAGCAAGCCAATACTTTTATAAACGTTAAACGCAGCACTAGCCTGAACCCTGATTGATTTGACCAAAATCTATAAAAACAAAAAGACTGACAGAAGAGTTTATTATTGTATTTAATTTTTTGTTTGTTTGTTTTAATCCAAGAAGAGACACTCTGCATGGTGTTAAATCATTAGTTGTTTGTTTTCTTAAAACTTTTTGTTTTTTCACTTTATGACAAATGTCACAATTACAAAGTAAGATTTGGTACATGAGGACTTAACAGCTGCTCTTAAATGGTTTATTTTTTCGATGTGTCACATGTGTCGTGCTGTCTTTTTGTACATTAGCAAGGGAAATCTGGGCAATTTGTCATGATTTTCAGATTTGTTTTTAAAAGAGGTAAAAACTGTACCTGAAAACTTTGGCCACCAAATTAAAAAAAATCCAAGTTAATTCAGAAAAATCTTATGCTACACCACATGAACACATTTACTGCATTGGAAAGACATGTGGGATGGCATTCTCTTTTTTTCCCTTAAAGGATAGTTCAGTTTCTCTTATTAAAACAAAACAAACAAAAACCAGATTCTTGGGGGGAGAAAGAGAAGAAAAATCAAAGCACCTTTTCTCGACTGGCTTTTACCGTGCCTTTCACTTAAATGCTTCCAGGTCATTTCACTCCATCAGGAACCTTTCTCAGCAAAGACAAGTCACTGTGCACAGAACCAGCCCTCTGTGAGCCCAGCTCTAAATACTTTCTCCCCTCTGTCTGCGTGGAGTTAATGCAAGGCACGCTAATTCCCTTTAAAGCAGGAACTTTTAAAAACATTGTTTGAAGTATTAAAGGCCTAGTAGTCCTTGAAGGAATGCATATTGCACGTCGCCCTTCATGCAAGAGTTTTAAACCACGGATGAGAAGGGACTGCGTCGTAGCCGTTTTAGTGCACCCATATTATTTCATGCACTAATGGGATTTTGCATGATATTACTCAGATAATGTGATGATGACTCTCACCGACTACCACATAAAAATTAGCTCAACATTTTGTTGATTAAGGTATTGGCATATTTGTGGTGGCTTTGTTCTAGTAGCTGTGGCAGATCTTAAATTTTGATGACCCCAAATGTTATCCAGATGTATGATTATTTTCATTTACGTCAGCCCAGTGGTTCGGCTGTGGTGGCCATCACAAGTTGGTGTGATCGCTCATTTAATCAGCTGTAAATGTAAATCCAGTGATGGCTTTCTCTAAAATATGTTCAATGATTCAAAATATATTTTGCTAACAGACAGACGAATAAACACAAAAACTGCCATTTGCCTCTGGGGTCAGGTGAAAATAATCTTAAACAGCTTAACGCTTTTTTTTGTCACAGAAAAACAACAGTGTTGCATTCCACAAACTATTTTCAGGAAGGGATCAATTAACACTTCAGCTCATGAGTATGTATGACAAAAAGGTGTTGTCAAAGTATACAGAAATAACTGAAAACATGCAGCAGAGCTCATTGTGGGTTAATTAAACAGATCCAAGGAACAAAACATGATAATAGCATGAGCTACACATGGAGAACACAAGCTTTGAAGGGGTTTGTTTGTGATTGACAGTAGTCACTCGCTACTGCACAGTTCGATTTTTGCGGACTCGCTATTAAGATTAATTTTTTTTCAAAGATTGAACACGAGAAAAAAAAAGATTGCATATGACACACGATTGTCAACTTTAATATTACTCACATGATTGGGATGGTACAGGATACAGTAAAAAGTTGCCAAAAAATATGCTTCAGACTGGCGCTGCCATAAGCCTATACTCTATCATTGGTCAAAATAATTACATTTCCCAGAAGCCAACAGTACACCTGACTGCTGCTTTCTGTCGAAATGGAGGGCAAGTTTTGATCCGATCCGAAAAAGTTTGGTCTTACGCGCTCAGTGGATGCAGAGAGCCATTTGGAATTGACCAGGAACTGGACCAGAACCAAACTCCCAGCCTCATCAGTCAATCTGAGCACTGCTTGCTGCCCCGTGAGGCCTCTCGAGTAGGGAGGCATTAGAGGTCGGTGTATTTCCAGAGCTCACCAGGACATTTTTTCATCCAGATTTGGACTAGATTGGGACCACTGTGTGGTTTTGTGCTGGCTATCCGAAGGTTCTGCTCTCTCTAAAAACGTCTTGGGGCTCAAGGGCTGCAGCGAGCGGATCAGAACTGGACCAGAACCGGACCAAGGCTGGTGAGTACCCATATAAAAGTTTGCAGTAGCTACTGTACAGTACATATAAGTAACGTATTTTCCACCATACACGTCGCACCGCCCTATAAATCGCATCAGTCCAAATATGTCTAAGTGTAAACATCCATAAATATGTCACTTCACCGTATACGTCGCATCTATTATGTGTCACCACTGACGTGTTGCGCTTGTTACGTGCCATCATTGACAACCCGGAAACATGGGCCAGTGTTGTGCCAAAAATCGATGGGCTGCCAAATGGCGGCCGGGGGTGCATGCACGGGAGGATTTTAACAAGAATTTAACAAAATTAACACTTAAAAACAATTATTTGTTTGCTTGAAATCATAATAAAGTGTCTCAGTTTAACGTTTCTTTAATAAATGCACTTTGACGGTCTAATTAGCTGCATTTCAAAACCCCGATTCGCGGAAGCGGGCACACGCAGAGGGACAAGCCTATGTGCATTTTTTAGAACTTTAATAAGATAAACACCTAAAAGCTTTTGTTTGTGTGCTCCAAATTATAGTAAAGGTGTGTCTCAGTTTAACTTTTGCTTAATAAATGTACATTGATGGTCAAATCAGCTGCATTTTCAAAAGCTGATACGCAGAAACATGAACGCGCAGAGGGTGACTTGGTCAATTTCTTCTAGATTTAATTAGATAACCACCAAAAACAATTATTTGTTAGCTCGACCTCATAGTAAAGGTATGTCTCAGTTGAACTTTTACTTAATAAACGCACTTTGACGGTCAAATCAGCTGCATTTTCAAAAGCTGATGCACAGAAACATGAAAGCGCAGAGGACGACTTGATGTTTTTTTTTTTTTATTAGATAACCACCTAAAAACAATTATTTATTTGCTCGATTTTATAGTAAAGGTGTCTCTCAGTTGAACCTTTACTTAATAAAGGCACACGTTAGTCAAATCAGCTGCATTTCGCTGGGGCGGCGCAGGGAAATTAAGCTGATTTTATTGCTAGCAGACAACGGTGGAAATGTATGGCAAGCCAATTGTGTCATTAATAGCCATTTTTACCTATTACATGTTACAATGGCATGCCTTACTACTCGAGTGCCATCTAGTGGCTGAAAATTGTAGTGTTCAATATTTTCAGTCAGAATGAATGAAAATGGTCATATCTCAGCCAAAAATTGCTTTATAAATATGGGGAAAATCCATAAATATGTTGCTTTGGCCTATAAGTTGTAGGGCATGCAAATTATGCAAAATACTGTGACGTATAAGCTGAAAAATATTATTCGTTGTCAAAATTATGTACGGTAGGTTTAGGAGTTTAGAACATTCAAGAGTGTGGGAAAGGTTCCTAAAGCATTTATGTATAAATGCTAAAATAAATACAGTATAGCATTCCTGCTTTGCAGTTTTTCCCTTATTGCGGGGGAGGTGGTGGGTTCAGAACATAGCCCCCGCAATAAACGAGAGACTACTATAATACGTTTTCTATAAATATTTATTTTAGTCCTGGCTTGTAACTGATGTATACATCAAATAAAGTGCAACAGCCTGTATGTCACTGCAAACCAATCACTCAGTGTTTTATTTCTTGACCAGCAGACCACCAGTTTGTGTCTGAAGAAGTTTCATGCATGGCTGGTTCAGTCAAATCTCTAAATATCTTTAAATAAAAAATCCATGACGATTGCACGGCTCATCCATCAATCATCCATTGTCTGTCATGTCCAATCTTACTTTGAAAAACCGCAATAGAGTGAGTCCATGAAAAACAAACCATGAAGTAGCAAGGG
>JBBPBX010016452.1:29021-48133 GCA_038048925.1 Garcialebias charrua
CCAGCTTTTACAATCCACTTTCAACATCATCAAGTCAGACTTGTTCTGTCTCAAACTTGTCCTAAACACCAACAAATACAAAGGGGTGTTTTATTTAATTTCAAACAGGAAGTCGGTCCCAGCAGTTCTTCCTTTGATTTTATCCTCAAACTATGTCCCTATTGAGTTTGTTGATTCCTATAAATATTTGGGTATCTCAGTCGATTCACATCTCTCTTTTAAGCCCCACATGGAAAATCTAGTAAAAAAACTGAAAGTTAAACTGGGTTTCTTTTTCAGAAATAGTTCTTGTTTAACTCTGAATGCTAGGAAACGCCTTGTAATTGTGACTTTCCGTCCATCCATTGATTACGGTGACATTATTTATGTGAACACTCCTACAAGCACCCTGCACAGGATATTGTCTATCATGGTGCACTAAGATTCATAACTGGCTGTAACTACTTGTACCATACCCGTCACTGCACCCTGTATTCACTGGACATCATTAACTTCACACAGACTCTCCCACTGGTACATTTTCATCTTTAAATCACTTTTTGGTCTGTTGCCCTCATACACCTCCTCCTACATGTCTCTGCATGAGTGCAGCTACAGCGTGCGCTCTCAGGACACTATTACCTGCAGTGTTTCCTCAGTGAGGACTGAACTAGGCAAAAGGGTCTTCTCCTACTCTGCTCCTGTTTTCTGGACTATCTTGCAAAAAGATCTGAAGCTCTCGACTTTGACCTCTCTAAGTGGCTTCAAACATCTGTCAAGTTCCTGAGAAAACACAATGCAGACATGGTCCTGTTTTTAGTTTTCTACACCGCCTTATAATTTAGCTGTTTTTTTGGGGGGTAACATTTTCTTTTAAATACCATTTTATTTTCACTTGTTAAAAAAACATCAATTTGTACGCATCCTTTATGATCGTCTGTTGTTGTCCACTCACTCTTTGTTGAAGACAGGTCTCTCTTGTAAAAGAGTCCCTGAGGCTCAATGGGATTAACCTGCCTAAATAAAGATTGAATGAATTTTGAATGTGCTCTTCTACCAAACAGTTATCAGTAGTTAATTCCTTATCTGCTGGGGTAATTATGAGTAATGAGTGAGCTCCAGAATTATCTGATAAAGTTGTAAGAAGACCTCTCCGGGTCGGGGAGGAGGTCCTGCCCCAAGTGGAGGAGTTTAAGTATCTCGGGGTCTTGTTCACGAATGAGGGAAAACTGGAGCGTGAGATCGATAGGCGGATAGGTGCAGCGTCCGCAGTGAAGCGGGCGCTGTACCGGTCTGTCGTGGTGAAGAGAGAGCTGAGTCAAAAGGCAAAGCTCTCAATTTACCGATCGATCTACGTTCCCACCCTCATCTATGGTCATGAGCTTTGGGTTGTGACCGAAAGAACGAGATCTCGGATACAAGCGGCTGAAATGAGTTTTCTCCGCAGGGTGTCTGGACTCTCCCTTAGAGATAGGGTGAGAAGCTCAGTCATCCGGGAGGGACTCGGAGTAGAGCCGCTGCTTCTCCACATCGAGAGGAGCCAGTTGAGGTGGCTCGGGCATCTGGTTAGGATGCCTCCTGGACGCCTCCCTGGTGAGGTGTTCCGGGCATGTCCCACCGGGAGGAGACCCAGAGGAAGACCCAGGACACGCTGGAGGGACTATGTTTCTCGGCTGGCCTGGGAACGCCTTGGGATTCCCCCAGAGGAGCTGCTCCAAGTGGCTGGGGAGAGGGAAGTCTGGGCCTCCCTACTTAGGCTGCTACCCCCGCGACCCGACCCCGGATAAGGGGACGAAAATGGATGGATGGAAGGAGTTGTAAGAAGGTGTAACTGTCGCAACCAGAAAATAAGCACGTCCTTGGAAGGCCAAATTGGACTCCAAAGTTTCTTGAAGTTCCATTGAGCTCAACTTGTTCTGCAGCTGCTAATCTGTTATGCACAACTTCTTTTTACAGAATAATTTAGATTAGATAAGATGAACTTTATTGATCCTGCAGGAAATTGTTGATGCTTCTACGTTTCTTTAAATGTTGTTCAGGGTGCAGTTTTTTTGAGGCTGTGCAGACGGATCTGCTTTGACGTTCTGCTCCTGAAGGTTTGGTCACGAGCGTCTTGGCTTCTGTTACACTGCTATAACTGTCAGAGGTGTTTCACTTGCTGCAGGTTTTCTCACAGGCATCATGCTGACGAGGTCATCTGCTGCGTCTTATGTGCTCATCAGAGATGACGAGCTCTGATTGGCTCCGAGGGCTCTTAGCTCCTCCCATCAGGTTCAGAGGTGATAGAGCAGCTCAGAGTGGTACTGAATACACCTGAACCGAAAGACAAACCACCAAAATCCTCTGAGAAACTTGTCCACCCTGGAAGATCCTGGAGGACCTGGCTGATAATCATTGTCCTGTTTAAGGCAGAACACCTTGGCCTGGCGTTCTGGTGTTGTTGGGCTGCGAATCACCATGTCAGCTCTTGTTCAATTGGATTAAAAGGGAAGAGTGTGGATTATCAGGAGTCAACGCAAAGAAACAAGAATAGAAACTCACAGAGCAGGAGGACCGTCAGCCACCAGTGTGCATGTTCACTCACACAGGTCAACAAGGGAGCAGGGTGAACCGTTAATTTGGAGTTTTGGTGATTTATTGGGAAACGCCTGGACGTCTTCCTGATCTATTTGATATTTTTTTGGGCTCTGATCTGGTGGAAAGGTGGAACAACAGTGTAGCAGTGTTGATGCTGAGATGTTGCCCTCAGCCACCATCACAGTCTGACCTGGCAGCTCTCTGACAGGACGACAGGTGAACTCTGAGCAGCTCTGATGCTGACAGTGGAGCCACCGGCTGAAAGATGGACTCTGCGTTCGTCCTGAGATAATCTTGTTACGGACAGGCATGAACTGCTCTGCAAACCTGCAGGCCGCACTCAGGGCAAATCGCAATCCCAGACCCAGTGAGGAAGAGGACTGAGGTCGTCTTCCTCCTCTTCACCTCTTTCTTTACCTCCGAAGTGTCAACTTTTTTTCATGGCGTCCGCACAGACCTGTGAGTACAGCAGAAAGACTGAAGCAGCTGGCCGGCAGCAGTGGAGATGGGGCTGAGAGACCTCCTCCAGCTCTACAACCATAATTCTGAAACAGTTGGGAGGTTGTTTATCACGTTTATCCATTTTTTATTATTGTACGACCATTACCATTTTTTATTTTGAGTCCAGTTTTATATTTCTGGGGGAGAGTCTTGTCCATTTCTTGTCTGGTGTAGTTACTGGTTTTCAACACTCCTGGATTGTCTTTGCTGGATTTTCTGGTGGATGATGTGTTAAAACCCGTATATACTGTACTGCATTGGTGGTGCCTTTCCAGATGTGCAAGCTGCCCATGTTAGAGGCACTAATACACCTCCATACCATCAGAGAGGCAGGCTTTTGACCTGTGCGCTGATAACAGGCTGGATGGGCCCTCTTCTCTTTAGTATAGAGGAGAAGGAAAAGTATTTTCAAAAAGTATTTCAAATTATAGCTTGTCTAACCACAGAGTAGTTTTACATTTAGTCTCAGTCCATTTTCAATGAGCTCTGACTCTGAGAAGACGGCAGTGTTTGCTTCTTTTTCCTATCATAGAACTTTAACCAGTACATGAGGATGGCATGGCAAACTGTGCAGGCAACTATTTGTCTCTAAGGTCTAAGGTCTAAATGACAAAAAAGATTGTCACCAACAGCTGTTTAGTAGCTTCTAGACAAGGATTTGCGGAAATGTTCTTTAGTCCCGATGATCCAGAATCAGACCTGTTTTTAATGTATGCCATCAGATGACCTGAATCCATCAACAACTTCTAACCTTTTGTCCTTTGTGCTTAGATATTTCTATAGGTTCTTGAAAACTTTTGATGATATTAGCAACAGTAGATCAAAAGTTTACAAGACAGTGGTGAGACCAGCTATATTGTATGGTCTGGAGGAGACAGTGGCATTGACAAAAAAGACAGGAGAAAGAACTGGAAGTGGTGGAAATGAAGATGCTGAGGTTCTCCTTAGGAGTGACAAGGATGGATAAGATTAAGAATGAGATCATCAGAGGTACAGCACATGTTGAACAACTGGGAGATAAAGTTAAGGAGGCCAAACTGAGATGGTTTGGACATGTCCAGAGGAGGGACAGTGGGTATATTGGTAGAAGAATGTTAGAAATGCAGCTGTCAGGAAAAAGACAAAGAGGAGAAATATGGATGTAGTTAGAGAGGACATGGAGATAGGTGGGATGACTCACTGTGGCAACCCCCGAAGACAGAAAAGTTGACAGAAGAAGACGATGATGTATAAAGCCTTCCTAGTTTTCCATTGAGAAACACAATTTGCAACATATTCCACAATTTTCAGATGCAGTTGTGTACAGACTGGTAAACCTCTGCCCATCTTTATTCTGAGAGGTTCAGCCTCTCTAAGATGATACTTTTATCCCCAGTCCTCTTACTGACCTGTTCCCTTTTGACTTCGTTAACTGCAAATGGCTCCTCCAGATGTCTCTTATTCTTATCACTTACTTGTGCATCCTTTATGGCTGCAATAGCTCGGTGGTCAGTCCCGCAGTCTTCTAATCCTGAGGTTGCAGGTTCAAACCCAGGTTGCATCAGGAAGGGCATCTGGCGCAACACAAATTGCCAAATCTTTCATTTGAGTTTCACTGTGGTGACCCCTGAAGAAGCAAGCAGCCTAACGATACTTACTTACATGTGCGTCCTTTGGTAACCCCTGTCCCAACTAGATGTGTTGCTGGCATTTGAAGTCAAAACTACCATAATGTTTAAAATGGTACAATGTATTACAGTAGTTTGATATGTGAGATTTGTAAATTATAGCATGGTGTAGTGGTAATGGCAGTCATCCCCCGATCGGAAGGTTGGCGGTTCAAATCCCGGTTCCCCACACCGTGTGTCGTTGTGTCCTTGGGCAAGACACTTAACCCCGAGTTGCTCCCGGTAGGACTGGAAAGCACCTTGCATGGTAGTCTGCCGCTACCGGTGTATGAATGTGTGTAGCATTCAATGTGTGTAGCACTTTGAGATTTTCACTAATGAAAAGTGCGTTATAAATTGAATTCATTATTATTATTATTATTTTGTTTGTATTTACTTTCACGACTGCTGCAGATCTGGGGCTGTAGGTTCATGTTTTAATGTCTTCTGTCCTTGGATTTACTGACACAGGTACTGTGCTTTAAGGAGCAAATTACAGCTGAAATAATGATACCACTTTACAATAAGGCTCCCCTAATACTGTAGATGGTTAATAAACAGTTTATAGATGTGTTCTTAATTCTCTACAAACCCTTAATAAATCATTAATAACTGCTTATTATGCATTAATTAAGGGTGACAGAGACAAAACTACCAGTTTCTTGCCAAATATTGAGCCAAATCTGTTCACATATACAGTTGATCTAGAGTTGTATATTAAACATTTCAGACTAAGTTACTACCTTGTAAGCACAATAAGCATTTGTAAACCTAATTTTTTTAGGATATAATATTAGTTGTAGATACTTATAATGCAGTCATAAAGTACAACATTATATGCTAAAGACGTAGTTTTACAAATGCTTATTGTTCGTATAAGGTAGTAACTTACGGTAGTCTGAAATGTTTAATATAACCACTCTAGATTAAATATATAGATGAGCAGATTTGGTTCAATATTTGGAGAAAAAAAACTGGTCAGTTCTGTCTCTGTCACCCTTAATTAATGCATAATAAGCAGTTATCAATGATTTATAACATGTTTATAGAGGAATTAAGAACATATCTATAAATTATTAGCCATCTAAAAGGGGAGCCTTATTGTAAAGGGGTACGGAAATATGCTGCAACTTTGTAAGATCCCTGAGAAATGTGCAGCAGAAGTAAGAGCTTTAACTAATGGTTTCTGTGTGAATAAAAAAAATCATTTCAATTTTAAAATACAAAGACAATAAATTAAAAAAAAAAAAACAATACATAAAATGAAAGGAAGCAGAAGAAGAAAAAATTATAAAATTATAAAATTATTATAAATTGACCCATATGTGCTTTATAGAAATATATATTATTTTTTATTTGTTCTGTTAAAATTTAATCAAGCTACAACACAATATTTTGCGATCGTGTGTACAACTTTACAAAACAGGAAAACATAACAGAAATATAAAAAGAGATATTTCGGTTAAATTATTTACCGGTACACACTTCGGTTGTTTGAGGTGCTTTCACATCAAAGTTTATGTTGCTCTCTTTGTTTGTAGGAGACATGGAGAGCCAATGGTGGGATCACGGCTGGCATGGCGAGCCTGCACCATTGTCTATGGTAACTAAAATCACAACTTTCCTCTAAAGTCATCAACATTATCATCAATTTTTGATTAATTTTGTCTTTAAAATTATCCTACCATATTACAAAAATGGTTGAATTGACCACATTTGTTGTTGTGACTCATCAGCAGCCGGTCACGTGGCAACCATCCAAAGATGGAGAGCGTCTGATTGGTCGGATCGTGCTGAACAAAAGGATGAAGGACGGGACGGTTCCTGCAGACACAGGAGCCCTGCTGGGACTGAAGGTGATGCTCTTGGTTCTCCTCGCCCCTGCATCTTGTTTTCTTTCGGGTGAAGTTGAGCGCCTTGCTTATGGGTGATGTGTTTCCAGGTTGTTGGGGGAAAGATGACGGAGTCAGGCCGTTTGTGTGCATTTATCACCAAAGTGAAAAAAGGAAGCCTGGCAGACACCGTAGGACATCTGAGACCTGGTAAACCTTGCAGATTACTAATTACATCGATTAATCAACTGTCTTATTGAACAATTACAAGTTTTATTGTCTATATCAACGGTTTTATTCTAAATGTGACATAATTTGGGATAATTATCTAAAACTTTGATGCTGTACAACAAATTTAAAGTGACCAAAACCCTATTAAACTTTTCCTTCACTCCTATGAACTGAGGAATAGTTCATTTTCCTTCAAACTGATGCTTCATCAGGCAGATCTTCCTGGTAGATCAGTAATAAAAATTAAAATTGCTCTCAAGTTTTCCTTCTTTCTCATACAGTAAATTGATTCTAGCGTCACATTTTTGGATTACTGCTCGATATTTCACATCATCCTTTCTGATTATTTGGTGCACAGTGCCGTCTTTTTCTCAAAGTTACATTTTGCAATCGTTAGAAATAGGGTGAGAAGTTCAGTTATCCCGGAGTGACTTGGAGTAGAGCTGCTGCTCCTATATGTTTAGAGGAGCCACTTGAGGTGGTTCAGGCATCTGGTAAGGATGCCCCCTGGACGCCTCTCTAGGGAGGTTTTACAGGCATGTTCAACTGGGAGGAGATGCTGGGGAAGACCCAGGACATGGGAACACTTTGGAGTCCTCCCAGAAGAGCTGGAAGATGTGGCTGTGGAAAGAGACGTCAGGGCCTTCCTGCTCAAGCTGATGCCCTGTGACCTGACGAGTGGAAGATAATGAATAGATGGATGGATGGATGGAAGGACAGATGGATGGATGAATGGAAGGACAGATGGATGGATGAATGGATGGATGAATAGATGGATGGATGGATGGATGGATGGAAGGACAGATGGATGAATGAATGAATATATGGATGGATGGATGTAAGGATAGATGGATGGATGAATGGACAGATGGATGATAGATGGATGATAAATGGATGGATGAATGATGGATGGATGAATGAATGATGGATGGATGAATGAATGATGGATAAATGATGGATGAATGAATGGCTGGATGGACAGACAGACAGACAGACGGATGGATGGACAGATGGATGGATGATGAATGACAGATGGATGGATGGATGAATGGATGGACAGATGGATGGATGGATGTGGATGGACAGATGGATGGATGACAGGTGGGACAGGTGAATGAATGGATGGACAGATGGATGAACAGATTAATAGATGGATGAACCGATGAATGAATGAATGAATGGATGGATGGATGAATGGATGGATGGACAGATGAATGGATGATGAATGATAGATGGATGGATGAATGGATGGAGAGATGGATGGATGACAGATGGGACAGATGAATGAATGGATGGATGAACAAATGAATGAATGAATGAATGGATAGATGGACAGATGGATGGATGGATGATGAATGCTAGATGGATGGATGGATGGACAGATGGATGGATGACAGATGGATGGACAGATGGATGGATGATGAATGATAGATGGATGGATGAATGGATGGAGAGATGGATGGATGACAGATGGGACAGATGAATGAATGGATGGATGAACAAATGAATGAATGAATGGATAGATGGACAGATGGATGGATGATGAATGCTAGATGGATGGATGGATGGACAGATGGATGGATGACAGATGGATGGACAGATGGATGGATGGATGATGAATGCTAGATGGATGGATGAATGGATAGATGGATGGATGGATGATGAATGCTAGATGGATGGATGAATGGATAGATGGACAGATGGATGGTCAGACGAATGGACAAACAGATGGACATTTATGTTTTGCTAACACAGATGGGACAGATGAATGAATGGATGGACAGATGGATGAACAGATGAATGAATGGATGGATGGATGGTCAGACGAATGGACAAATGGATGGACATTCCTGTTTTGCTAACACTGATGGGACATGTATTTGTCTGCCTCAGGGGATCAGGTTCTTGAGTGGAATGGCCGGGTTCTGCAGGGTGCCACGTTCACTGAGGTCTACAACATCATCATGGAGTCTAAACCAGAACCACAGGTGGAGCTGGTGGTCTGCAGACCAATTAGGTGAGTCCAGTAAACATGTCAGCCAGTGTTTTATTGAGAGACGCGCGTCTTTAATCATCTCTGACTTCAACCAAAGCTCCTTGTTCATGAGAGTGACATCTGTCCATGTGTGTTCTGCAGAGATGTTTCGAGAGCAGCTGATGGTTCCAGTGTTCACCTGGATTCCAGTGAGTCCACCACCACAAAGAGCGTTGAAAGTCTTGATTTATACAAATAAATACAGGTAGTCCCCGTCTTACGAGCGAGTTCCGTTCGTACGAGGTGCTCGTAACACGAAATCTCGTATGTTGGAACACGAAACACGTGTCGCTCGTAAGTCCGGATTTTCGGTTGTAAGTCGGAAAATTTATGCTAGCGCTACTACGAACACTTGTTTTTCAACACAAACGT
Organism: Garcialebias charrua; assembly: GCA_038048925.1. Classification (NCBI taxonomy): domain Eukaryota; kingdom Metazoa; phylum Chordata; class Actinopteri; order Cyprinodontiformes; family Rivulidae; genus Garcialebias; species Garcialebias charrua. Next base: position 38,195 of record JBBPBX010016452.1, read on the forward strand.
ACATACTGGTTCATAAACATGCTCAGAAACTTGTTTACAAACGGTTAGCTAACACACTTTTATCTAAAAACACATACCAGTGCTGTATTTTCTGTATTTTCTGTACAACTTTACTGTTCGTTAGTCAGCTCGTAAGTCCGGAACCTCGTATGTCGATGCGCTCGTAGTCGGGGACTACCTGTACATTTTGTGTCTGAAAGGAGCTGTACTGTCCTAAAACGCTGAACAGAACGTCAACCAAGCTTCTTCCATGTTTCTATGTTCTGCGTTCAGGTTCCAGTTCCTTCGACTCTCAGAAAGTGGGTCCGGCCATCTCTGTCACGTCTCCGTTGAGCCCCAGCGTTTTATCTGGACAAGTCTCTGTGAGTTTACTGATCATCTCACGTCTCTCAGTCTGCACGCTGTCCCATAACAGAGGTTTCCACACGTGTGTTTTCAGACAAACAGACATCCTGTGGTTCCCAGAATTCAGGTAAAACCAGTAGAACAGATGGAAGTTAAGAGATCGGTGTTCCATCTTTGTTCTGTAGTTTAGTTTCAGTCTCAGATAAATGTAGCGTAGCTGTTGGTTTAGTTTATATAAAAAACGATTACCGTATTTTCCGCCGTACACGTTGCATCAGTCCAATTATGTCCAATAAAGTGGAAAAATCCATTAACGTGTCTCACCTCCGTATACGTCGCATCTATTATGCGTCACTGCTGACAACCTGGAAATGTGGGCCGGTGTTTTGCCAAAAATGGATTGGCTGCCAAATGGAGCATGCACGGAAGGACTTTAACAAGATTAAAACTTAAAAACAATTATTTGTTTGCTGAAAATTATAGCAAAGATGTGTCTGAGCTGAACTTTTCCTTTAAAAATGAACGTAATCTTCAAATCAGCTGGATTTAAATAGTTTCGCTTTGTTGGCACTTCCAAACGTGCGCGCGCAGCGATGGGAAACCGTGCATTTCTTTAAAATTTGACAAGATAAACGCCTTAAGAAATATATTTGTTTGCTGAAAATTATAGCAAAGACGTGTCTGAGCTGAACTTTTCTTAATAAATGCACTTTGACGGTTAAAACATGGCAAAATGAAGCCGACGAAATAAAGCGGCTTTAAAATTACTACACGCTCACCCGCCCATAATGATGACAGAAACACCTATTTATTTATTTATTTTTATTCAAACCCGGTGAATTCTTCATCCTCTGTGTCGCTTGTGAAGAGTTCTGCCAACTCCTGAGGTAACAGTAGTTCAGACCTCCAGAGAGCAGGAGGCCATGCTGCGACAGAGTGAGTCCGAGCAGAGGAGGCTGCTGTCGGACACATGAGCTGGGAACGCTCGGTGGACCCTAGCGGCCGAAAGTGGTACTGCTCCATTTTTTCCGTCAGAATGAATGGAAACGGTCATATCTCAGCCAAAAATTGGTCTAAAAATATGGGGGGAAATCCATAAATATGTCGCTTCGCCGTATAAGTCGCAAGACATGCAAATTAGGCAAAATACTGCGACTTATAGGCCGAAAAGTACGGTAGCTGTTTCCAGATCTGCTCCTAATGGTTCTTCTGTTCTGCCGCAGTCTCTTCTGGTTTATAGTGTTTCTGTTTTGCTCGTATAGTTCTGTGTTTGATGGGATTTTTAGCATAATTGTTTCTTATAGAGCTGGGAGATATGGACCAAAGTTAATATCTCGATATTTCAAGAAAAATGGCGATATACGATACATATCTCGATGTTTTTTCTTTCCATAAAGTAATAACAAAAATATATTTCTAAGTCAAAGCTTTGTCCCAGTTATCCCACAGGCACTTTTACTAACAACAGCTGTGATGCTACTAAATAAATAAACAATTTACATATATTAAAGTTAGGTTTTTAGACCTTTATTTACATATATTAAATAATAATCCTCTTCAGCTGTGCTGCCTTCACGTTAGTAAGCGAGTGTGAAGCCGCAGTGAGGGGCTGCTTGTATTCAGCGAGGGGGGAGGAGGAGGCTGCGGGAAGTTGGATGGACAACTACGGATCGTGCTCCCATAACAGATAGGGGAATGACACCGCCCACCTCCTGGAGAAGCAGGAAGTGGGATGGGGAGTGCACGGCTGAGGGGCTGGGTTTGTATTCATGGAGGGAGAAGGAGGGGGCGGCGTGGGAGAATGAAAAGCCGGTGGATTTTTAAGTATAACACTACTGTATATCGTTTTAAATTGATATACCGGGAGTCTGATCTTATATCGCAAAAATAATTATATATATATTTAAAAAATATCAAGATATCGTCCAGCTCTAGTTTCTTCTGATGCAAATTATTAATATCCACCTGTTTAAGACAATTCTGCCACCTCTGTCTTTAGGATTTATATAGTCTTTCTAAGATAAGCCTTTAATACATTTTTAAGTGATTTCTTCATCTCCATTTCGTTTATTCTTGTTAATGAAGGTTCTTCTTCTGTTCATTGAGTTATTGGGGACTGCCTAGTTAGGCAGCCACCTATTATTATCCACTCGACAAGGGTTTCTTAAATTTATAGCTTACTCTTCCATCAACTTTAATGCGGTCCAAACAATGTGTACCCCCACAAATGTTATATCAGAATGACCGCCTCAGCACCCTGATGCGTGCTTTTACTTTTGTTGGTATTCTGAGTTAAAATGGCAAACAAAGGCACCATTTTTCTCACTGAAAAACACTGAAAGAACTCCTAACTGCTTCTGACACAGTGAGGTCACATGACCTAGAGTGGAAAGGTCCCTGAACAAAATACTAAGGTTTGGAGCCATTTTGGATCAAGATGGCTGCCACAGAAAACTCAAAACTGATTATTACTCAGTCATTCAAAAATGACGATAACTCATTGAATTTATTTTTTTTTTTTGCGATTTTGAGCTGAAATTTGGTGTAGCTGAGAGCGAACCCCAACAAATCCAAAAATTAAAAATGGCCGCAAAGTAGCAGTCCGCGTCAAAGTTTCACCAGGAACTTTCTAGTTTTACTCGTTAGTGTTCCCGTGTGTTCTTTGTACTCCCTTGCTTCAGTTCAGTTGGTCTTCTGATTCATTCTGCATCAGTTTAATAGTTTATAATACTTTGCTTGATGTTTAAAAGCATTGATTTATTTCCCCCTTTCTTGTAGATTTATTGGCTATTTAGTTATTATCTGCTGCTATTTGCATCTATATTTTTATTTTATGTTTTCCTGTCCTCTGTGCTTGTTTGTTTCTGTTGTACAGCACTTTGGTTGGCCTTTCTGCTGTTTTAAGTGCTCTAATACATTTGTATGGTATGGTAGATTTATGTCAGATTCCTTAATTTTTTTCTGTCCTGTAGGGTTTTGTAAAGTACAAATTTTTAATCTTCAGATTTAAACTTTTTTTTTCTTCTTCAGTTTTGTGGATTCTTCAACTGTTCAAGATGATGAACTTCATGTTTGGTTTGGTTCTGGTGTCATTTGTTTGTGTTGTTGTCCAATATTTGTCTGCTCTCTCCTCATGTTTGTTTTATTAATTTCTATTTTAGGTAGTTTTTAATTTTCCCCCACCCCTGGTCTTGAGCATTTTCTACCCCGAGAACATGTAAACGGTTTCAGTGGTTCTTATTTGTGTTCAGGTTTTCAGTATCATTGGCTCTAACTGCTCTAATTCTGCTGTTTTTATGTAGATAAAGCTGTGGTATGATAAAGTTGGTCATCAGCTGATCGTCACTGTCCTCTGCGCCAAAGAACTTACTGTTTGGGATGATGGCCGACCTCGAAACCCCTACGTCAAGATCTACTTCCTGCCAGACAGAAGGTAAAAAATAGAATAATTAACAGTGGCGCCGCCAGAGGGGGGCCCGGGGGGGCCAGTGCCCCCCCGGCCATCTGATTGCCCCCCAGATTTTTTTTTTGTACTTCATTGTGTGTGTTGCCTGTTTGTTTGTTTGGACAGCCCTTTGGTTGGCCTCATCACTGTTTTAAGATGACTTGACTTTAAGTCTAACCCTTTAAGTCTAACCCTAACCCTAACCCTCTATAAATAAAATGGTATGGTATGGTATGATTGACATGTCACGACACCCGGTCATTCCTGCACAGTAGGTGGTACTATGTACCACAATGGGTTGTGACACTTGTGTGACTGTTACATGCTCAAAGCAGCAGGGGGCGATATGTACCATTTAAGGTTTTTTTTGTTTTGTTTTTTGTACTTCATTGTGTGTTTTATGAGTGTGGACAAAGTCAAACACTAAAGCTGTTTAGAAAAAGACTTGATTTCTAAACTTTAAAATATTTAGATCACAGATCAAAAGTTTAAACTGAGAAAATTTATCATTTTAAGGGAAAAATATGTTGTTTCAAAATTTCATAGCGTCAACAAATCCCACAAAAGTTGGGACAGTCCATTTTTACCACTGTAAGTGGACCCCTTACCGATAGCCTCGGCCCCCCCTTGGCCCCCCAAGCAATAAAAGTCTAGCTCCGCCACTGATAATTAAAGACCTAGCATCTCGACAGAATGCATGTTGCTTTAATTTACTTTTTATTGCAGTGATAAAAGTAAGCGTCGGACAAAGACGGTGAAGAAGTCGCTGGAACCTCGTTGGAATCAGACCTTCATGTATTCCCCGGTGCACCGGCGTGAGTTTAGAGAACGGATGTTGGAGCTAACGGTGTGGGACCAGGCCAGGGTCCGGGAAGAGGAGAGCCAGTTTTTGGGAGAGGTGAGAACACGCCGAGAACATTTTCTAAGAGTGACTTCCTGAAGTCCGTCAGTGTGGCCATGTTCTGCGGGGGTTCTGCACCTGTTCAGGTCCTGATTGAGCTGGAGTCAGCCCTGCTGGATGACCAGCCTCACTGGTACAAGCTGCAGCTTCACGACGTCTCCTCGCTGCCGCTGCCAAACGCCTCCCCGTACCTGCAGAGGAGGGGGCTGCAGGCTGACCCCTCCCAGAGGAGGCTTCAGAGTGAGACACACTAACACTCTAAACACTGACACACGCCTCGAGTCTCGCTTAATCATTTATTTTCTGATTTTATGTTGCATTCATTTATTTTCAGCTTCTGAAATATGTAAGTTTTTGTCTTCTGTTCATTTTGTTGTTTTTTGATGTTGTCTCCTTTTTTTTCATTCACTTTGTTTCGCGTCACGTAATGCTTTGACAGACAAAGGTCCTTATTGTAACTCAGGTAATAACACCTGTGTTATTACGACGATAAGACACCAGGGATGGTCTGCTGTCAGGTTTAAAGTCATACGAGTTTGTGTCTGTCTCTGTGCAGGATCCCAGAGGATCAGCGACAGCGAGTTTTCAGATTATGACGGTGAAGACGGCATTGGGGTGGTCTCAGGTGAACCCACCTTCACACTGTGCACCATGATGGTCAGAACAAAAGAACGTTCTGGTAGAAACATCAACAAACAAAATCATAGGACTTTGTGGGAAACAATAAATGGAAAAATACAACGACTAGCAAATCTTTTAACTATATTTGATAGATTGTAGAATATAAACAACATCTATTCAATTCAATTCAGTTTATTTATATAGCTCAGAATTAAAAACCGATCATTGACATTTTGCTACCATTTATTAATTTTACCATTTTTACCTTTTAGCCCTTTAATAATGCTTTTTAAATACAGGTAGTCCCCGATTTACGAGCGCTCTGATCTACGAGGTTCCGGACTTACGAGCTGGCGAATTATTGGAAAAAACGCAAAAAATACTGAGTTTTCCTGTGTTTTTTCACCACAGTTCGTTAGCTAAACATGTGGACACACGTTTCCGATCATTTTTATGCACTCATAAGCAGTTTTTCGATGAAAAACGAGTGTTCGTAGTCGCGCTAGCAAAACCGTTCCAATTTACGAGCGAAATTCCGGACTTACGAGAAGCGTGGCGGCCGTTCCAAATTACGAGATTTCCGGTTTACGAGCGCCTCGTTGTAACGGATCTCGCTCGTAAATCGGGGACTACCTGTAAGTAATTTATGAGTTTGTAATTATAAAACAGTTATAAAACTCAGGCAGTCTCACAAATTGGCAGAATTAGGTGCTGCACTATGTTTTATTTATTCACATAAAGTACATTTTGATAATTGCTTAGCTTTTTTAAAATTAATAACTGTACGCCAAAACAATTTTTATATCTAGAGTCACAGTGCTTACATGCTGATTACTTAATGACAATGTTTAATATTTAAAATTTAAATTAATTGTGAGAAATGCAGCTAACCAGTGAGAATGTAATGTACAGATAAATAACTTTTTATCTGAAGCATTGTAAATGCCAATATTTGGCTTATTAAAGGTTTACTACATGGTTAATGCTTAAATAATAACTGCATTATTACTATTTATTAGTAAATTCTAGTTTTACAAATTGTAAAGTGGTATTCACTTACTTCACTTTGTATAAAACAGCTCAAATTGATCAAATAAAATAAAAATATGGTACATAACTGGCATCAAAATAATCAGTTTGTTGCTGTTCAAAAAAATGAACAAAATACACACACAATCTTTGGTCTTAACGGTTCTCAGACAGGCAGACAGGAAACAATTTATATATTTATTCATTAATTCATTCATGTACTTGTTTGTTTTATTATGAACAAGCTTATCATAAAATGACTTTTAGTTCAGAAATTATTGTTCAATTTGATGCCATATGGAATTATTAGCGTGTAAAAATGAAATTATTGTCAGTAATGCAAGTACATGCATATTACAATCATAGGAAAAAATAATGTAAAAATCCAATTGCAGGGTTTTGTGTAAAATTATTAAAAATTAACGTTAATTATTAAAATAGTTACAAGTAAAAATTATTTAAAAATAATGTACAGTATTGTAACTTAAAAAAAAGATTAGATAATAACCTGCTGCAATTTTTTACACTTGAGGTTAGATTTGTTTATTTTCAGTATTTGATTACCTTATTATTATTATCACATTATTACATGAAACCTCTGAATTGAATTCAAAGAATGGAATCAATGTTCCTTCGCCCGGACGCGGGTCACCAGGGCCCCACTCTGGAGCCAGGCCCGGAGGTGGGGCACGTTGGCGAGCGCCTGGTGGCCGGGCTTTTACCCATGGAGCTCGGCCGGGCACAGCCCGAAGAGGAGACGTGGGTCCCCCTTCCCATGGGCTCACCACCTATGGGAGGGGCCAAAGGGGTCGGGTGCAATGTGGGATGGGTGGTGGCCGAGGGCGGGGACCCTGGCGGTCTGATCCTCGGCTACAGAAGCTGGCCATTGGGACATGGAATGTCACCTCTCTGGTGGGGAAGGAGCCTGAGCTAGTGTGTGAGGTTGAGAGGTTCCGGCTAGAAATAGTCGGACTCACCTCAACGCATGGCTCTGGCTCTGGAACCAGTTTCCTTGAGAGGGGTTGGACACTCTTCCACTCTGGAGTTGCCCCTGGTGAGAGGCGCCGAGCAGGAGTGGGCATACTTGTTGCCCCCCATCTTGGTGCCTGTACGTTGGGGTTCACCCCGGTGAACGAGAGGGTAGCCTCCCTTCGCCTACGTGTGGGGGGACGGGCTCTGACTGTTGTTTGTGCCTATGCGCCAAACGGCAGCTCAGATTACCCACCCTTTTTGGAGTCCTTGGAGGGGGTATTGGAGGGTGCGCCTCCTGGGGACTCCCTTGTTCTGCTGGGGGACTTCAACGCTCACGTGGGCAATGACAGTGAGACCTGGAGGGGTGTGGTTGGGAGGAACGGCCCCCCTGATCTGAACCCGAGTGGTGTTCTGTTGTTGGACTTCTGTGCTCGTCATGGATTGTCCATAACGAACACCATGTTCAGGCATAAGGGTGTCCATATGTGCTCTTGGCACCAGGACACCCTAGGTCGTAGTTCGATGATCGACTTTGTTGTCGTCTCATCTGATCTGCGGCCGCATGTCCTGGACACTCGGGTGAAGAGAGGGGCGGAGCTGTCAACTGACCACTACCTGGTGGTGAGTTGGCTCCGATGGTGGGGGAGGATGCCGGTCAGACCTGGCAGACCCAAACGTATTGTGAGGGTCTGCTGGGAACGTCTGGCAGAGTCTCCCGTAAGACGGAGCTTTAACTCCCACCTCCGGGAGAGCTTTGAACACGTTCCGAGGGAGTCGGGGGACATTGAGTCCGAGTGGGCCATGTTTCGCGCCTCTATTGTCGAGGTAGCTTATCGGAGTTGTGGCCGCAAGGTTGTTGGTGCCTGTCGTGGTGGCAACCCTCGAACCCGGTGGTGGACACCGGCGGTGAGGGATGCTGTCAAGCTGAAGAAGGAGTCCTATTGGGCCTTTTTGGCCTGTGGGACCCCGGAAGCAGCAGATAGGTACCGGCAGTCCAAGCGGCATGCGGCTCGGGTGGTTGCTGAGGCAAAAACTCGGGCGTGGGAGGAGTTCGGAGAGGCCATGGAGAATGACTTCCGTATGGCTTCGAGGCGATTCTGGTCCACCATCCGGCGTCTCAGGGGGGGAAAGCGGTACGCGACCAACACCATTTATGGTGGGGATGGCGTGCTGTTGACCTCAACTCGGGATGTTGTGAGTCGGTGGGCGGAATACTTCGAAGACCTCCTCAATCCTACTGGCACGTCTTCCACTGAGGAAGCGGAGCCTGGGGACTTTGGGTCGGGCTCTCCAATCTCTGGTGCTGAGGTCGCCGAGGTGGTTAAAAAGCTCCGCGGTGGCAGGGCTCCGGGGGTGGATGAGATTCGTCCTGAGTTCCTTAGGGCTCTGGATGTTGTGGGGTTGTGTTGGCTTACGCGACTCTGCAATATCGCGTGGACATCGGGGGCAGTTCCCTTGGATTGGCAGACTGGGGTGGTGGTTCCCCTATTCAAAAAGGGGGACCGTAGGGTGTGTTCCAACTATAGGGGGATCACACTCTTAAGCCTCCCTGGTAAGGTCTATTCAGGGGTTCTGGAGAGGAGGGTCCGTCGGATAGTCGAACCTCGGATTCAGGAGGAGCAGTGTGGTTTTCGTCCTGGTCGTGGAACACTGGACCAGCTCTACACCCTCAGCAGGGTCCTGGAGGGTGCGTGGGAGTTTGCCCAACCAGTTTACATGTGCTTTGTGGACTTGGAAAAGGCATTCGACCGCGTCCCTCGGGGGGTTCTGTGGGGGGTACTCTGGGAGTATGGGGTACCAGGCCCTTTGATATGGGCTGTTAGGTCCCTGTACGACCGGTGTCAGAGCTTGGTCCGCATTGCCGGCAGTAAGACAGGCTCATTTCCAGTGAGAGTTGGACTCCGCCAAGGTTGCCCTTTGTCCCGATTCTGTTCATGACTTTTATGGACAGAATTTCTAGGCACAGCCAAGGTGTTGAGAGGATCCATTTTGGTGGCCTTAGAATCGCTTCTCTGTTTTTTGCAGATGATGTGGTCCTATTGGCTTCATCAGATCGTGATCTACAGCTTTCGCTGGAGCGGTTTGCAGCCGAGTGTGATGCGGCCGGGATGAGGATCAGTTCCTCCAAATCCGAGGCCATGGTCTTGAGCCGGAAAAGGGTAGCATGCCCTCTCCGGGTCGGGGAGGAGGTCCTGCCCCAAGTGGAGGAGTTTAAGTATCTCGGGGTCTTGTTCACGAATGAGGGAAAACTGGAGCGTGAGATCGATAGGCGGATAGGTGCAGCATCCGCAGTGAAGCGGGCGCTGTACCGGTCTGTCGTGGTGAAGAGAGAGCTGAGTCAAAAGGCAAAGCTCTCAATTTACCGATCGATCTACGTTCCCACCCTCATCTATGGTCATGAGCTTTGGGTTGTGACCGAAAGAACGAGATCTCGGATACAAGCGGCTGAAATGAGTTTTCTCCGCAGGGTGTCTGGACTCTCCCTTAGAGATAGGGTGAGAAGCTCAGTCATCCGGGAGGGACTCGGAGTAGAGCCGCTGCTTCTCCACATCGAGAGGAGCCAGTTGAGGTGGCTCGGGCATCTGGTTAGGATGCCTCCTGGACGCCTCCCTGGTGAGGTGTTCCG
>JBBPBX010016453.1:0-15383 GCA_038048925.1 Garcialebias charrua
GTGTTATTATGTTTATTATGTTAATTATTTACTGAAAAATAAATGAAGTTTTTTAAAAATCAAAAAAATCTCTATCTCTCTCGCTCTCTCTGTCACACACACACACATGAATCAACACTTAACACAAATCTGTGATGCTGCATACCATGTTAGTGTGTCTTGAACTGATGGAAACTACAGTAATAACCTTTATTTCATATTCATTCACCTTAAGAACTTAATTTTTAGACATTGGCACAATATGATCTTGTCTCTTTATTTATTATCTACTACCTGTGAAAGGGTTCAACAGAACCCTGTGGTAGTAGCTGAGATTCATCCCTAACATTTCAAGTGATAACAAATCTTGCAAGAGCTTGCTTTAAAATCTTGTTAACTGTTGTAGCCAAACGTGTCTGTCAGCAAAAAAAAAAATGTCATGAAGCATTGGACAGAATTTAATGAAACTCTCAGAAAGTTTTCATTTGATGCACAACTGGTTCACTTCTGGAATCAAGTCATTGAAAAAGTTCACCACAACTGTCAGTTTCACAGACACTGAGAAAAAATGCTAGGAGTCATCCCCTAGCCATACTCTGTATGAGCACTAACATTTCATAATATTATGTGCAATGGAGCAAAACGTTAATTTCAAAATTACACAATTTTTTTAACACAAGATAATCTTAGTTTCAAATTAAATGAGACACATAATATACCTTACTTAAAGGATTGCTGGGGAGTTTTTTTTTTTATTTACATTACATGTATTGGTAATATATTGATTTCACGTTAGAATTTTTTTTTCTGGTTTTGATTAAATTCAAAACCATCAGTAAACTGAAAGCTGCAAACCTCAGGAAATCTGTCAGGGTGATTTGACTACTTAAATAGTCTTTCCGGCAAATTTTGCTTCAATCTCTGGAGCTGAGGTCACCGAGGTGGTTAAAAAGCTCCGCGGTGGCAAGGCTCCGGGGGTGGATGAGATTCGCCCTGAGTTCCTTAGGGCTCTGGATGTTGTAGGGTTGTGTTGGCTTACGCGACTCTGCAATATCGCGTGGACATCGGGGGCAGTTCCCTTGGATTGGCAGACTGGGGTGGTGGTTCCCCTATTCAAAAAGGGGGACCGTAGGGTGTGTTCCAACTATAGGGGGATCACACTCTTAAGCCTCCCTGGTAAGGTCTATTCAGGGGTTCTGGAGAGGAGGGTCCGTCGGATAGTCGAACCTCGGATTCAGGAGGAGCAATGTGGTTTTCGTGCTGGTCGTGGAACACTGGACCAGCTCTACACCCTCAGCAGGGTCCTGGAGGGTGCGTGGGAGTTTGCCCAACCAGTTTACATGTGCTTTGTGGACTTGGAAAAGGCATTCGACCGCGTCCCTCGGGGGGTTCTGTGGGGGGTACTCCGGGAGTATGGGGTACCAGGCCCATTGATATGGGCTGTTAGGTCCCTGTACGACCGGTGTCAGAGCTTGGTCCGCATTGCCGGCAGTAAGTCAGGCTCGTTTCCAGTGAGAGTTGGACTCCGCCAAGGTTGCCCTTTGTCACCGATTCTGTTCATAACTTTTATGGACAGAATTTCTAGGCGCAGCCAAGGTGTTGAGAGGATCCGTTTTGGTGGCCTTAGAATCGCTTCTCTGTTTTTTGCAGATGATGTGGTCCTATTGGCTTCATCAGATCGTGATCTACAGCTTTCGCTGGAGCGGTTTGCAGCCGAGTGTGATGCGGCCGGGATGAGGATCAGTTCCTCCAAATCCGAGGCCATGGTCTTGAGCCGGAAAAGGGTAGCATGCCCTCTCCGGGTCGGGGAGGAGGTCCTGCCCCAAGTGGAGGAGTTTAAGTATCTCGGGTCTTGTTCACGAATGAGGGAAAACTGGAGCGTGAGATCGATAGGCGGATAGGTGCAGCGTCCGCAGTGAAGCGGGCGCTGTACCGGTCTGTCGTGGTGAAGAGAGAGCTGAGTCAAAAGGCAAAGCTCTCAATTTACCGATCGATCTACGTTCCCACCCTCATCTATGGTCATGAGCTTTGGGTTGTGACCGAAAGAACGAGATCTCGGATACAAGCGGCTGAAATGAGTTTTCTCCGCAGGGTGTCTGGACTCTCCCTTAGAGATAGGGTGAGAAGCTCAGTCATCCGGGAGGGACTCGGAGTAGAGCCGCTGCTTCTCCACATCGAGAGGAGCCAGTTGAGGTGGCTCGGGCATCTGGTTAGGATGCCTCCTGGACGCCTCCCTGGTGAGGTGTTCCGGGCATGTCCCACCGGGAGGAGACCCAGAGGAAGACCCAGGACACGCTGGAGGGACTATGTTTCTCGGCTGGCCTGGGAACGCCTTGGGATTCCCCCAGAGGAGCTGCTCCAAGTGGCTGGGGAGAGGGAAGTCTGGGCCTCCCTACTTAGGCTGCTACCCCCGCGACCCGACCCCGGATAAGCGGAAGAAGATCGCGACCCGACCCCGGATAAGCGGACGAAAATGGATGGATGGATGGATGGATGAAAAAAAAAAAAGACTTCTGACAATAATGCCACATCAAACATATATTTCTGAATCCAGATCATGCATGAGGCAGTGGGTAGGAAATAATGCTTTTTTAACAAGAATAAATCTTCTGCAGAACCAGAAACAAAACATTTATCTTCCATCACCTGCTGGAGGTGGACTTTATTTTGATTGCTAAGTCTTTTTTAGTCGGGTCCGTCCATCAATCCATCCATCCATCATCCATCCATGGTAAATGGTAAAATGGAGCTTATTTATTAAACGCTTTCCAGCCCCCTATGAGGAGCCCCAAAGCGCTTGACAATACCAACCATCCACCCATTCATACACACATTCATACACTATCCATCCATCCATCTCTCCATCCATCTCTCCATCCATCCATCCCTCCATCCCTCCCTCCCTCCATCCATCCATCAATCCATTAATCCATACATACACATACATTTAAACAATTAGCGTAACAACTAGATTTCTCTAAGACAAAACTTTACCAACTGCGGAGGAATATAACAAATTATTTGTATTCAGTATACAAAAGCAAATGCATTTGCCCTTCATATGTTATTAATTTTATTGTCATATTTTTTTCTATCCTGTCAGCCTGTCAACTAATCAGAACCACCTTTATCTCTTCTTTTATTGCCCTAGGTCTTGTTTTACCATCCCTTCACCTCACACCATCTTCAACTTTATTTGAGAGAGACAGACAGACAGACAGACAGACAGACAGACAGACAGACAGACAGACAGACAGACAGACAGACAGACAGACAGACAGACAGAACAGACAGACAGACAGACAGACAGACAGATAGATAGATAGATAGATAGATAGATAGATAGATAGATAGATAGATAGATAGATAGATAGATAGATAGATAGATAGATAGATAGATAGATAGATAGATAGATAGATAGATAGATAGATAGATAGATAGATAGATAGATAGATAGATAGATAGATAGATAGATAGATAGATAGATAGATAGATAGATAGATAGATAGATATCATTGTCAAACAATCAATTCAAACTTGACCACCTGTGGTGTGTTTTAATTGTTTGTGGGCTCTGACTGAGGTCCATTGAGCTGGAACAGCTTTGGTATTTGCCAAACCGCCAGGCTGTGAAATCTCCTCACACGTGCACATGCCTCATATCCATTTAGATACATTTTAATAAACGACCTTACACTGTGACAAGGTTGCACATGCATGTGGATGGATGGTCAAAGACAGATAGGTGGATGGGACAGAAGGTAAAATGCTCATGAATGTGGCATCTCTTATTTCCATAAAGCATGGGAATGCTACGATAGACGGCTTGGCATTGGGAAGGAAAGGCATTGTGCATTTCTGATGAATAGATGGATGATGTGAGCAGTGAGGTGGAACAGGAGGAGATTCCATTTCAGATCTTCTCTCATCTGATGCAAAAGCATGTCAGTGCTCTAATATGTAGACAGTGTTCAGCTTTTATCATCAGCAGGAAAAGGAGAGATGAGTTGCATGAACACACTCGCATAAACAATGACACACACACACACAAAATAATTTAAAGCAAAATATGGCGCCTCTGTACTTTAATTAATTCACTAATTTTGTGTGTGAAATTATAAAACTGGTTTGTGCAGCTTGTTCAGGCTCTGGACAACGTGTTACCATATTCTGAACCAACATCTTTACTGACAGATGTGGAGTTTTTTGCTGACAGCTGGAGACTTTGCTGAGAGCTGCAGCAAATGTAAAACTGCTGTCACTTCAGCCACTTTAACACACTGGAAGACCAAAGTCTATGTCTGCAAAAGCTTTTTATAAATCTATTTATAGATTGCTAGTAAGTGCTAAAAAACAGTGGATAATAAATTGAGTTGCAAGGGTAAAATACACACTTCATTGTGGTACAAAATGTCCTTTAGATTTATTTTTTTTTAAATCTTCATGCTTTACTCAATATTTACTTTTGTTGAAGTTGCAGGCGCTATTTTGTATTTTGTCCATTTATTTGTCTAATATCCCCTATTCACACCCTAATAGTAAAAGTAGGCATGACACAATACAGTAAGCAGTAATAAAGTAAAATATGTACAACGGCCATGATTTAAACTTTAAAATGGGCTGTTTATAATTAAATACAGCAGATGCTAGCCATAATGGAAAATATGCATTAGATGAATCAAGCAGATTTGTTGAGCTAAACCAACAAAGTCCATTTTTCAATGTTTTATTAAAGGACAACAAAATGTTTAATTACTGCAGACAAGATGCAAACAGACAGAAACATGTTCAAATCTTAGCTGGTCAGTATTTCAGGATTCAGGCAGGCCAAGTTATTTAATCAGCTTTGACTGTTAGGTCAACAACCTACTACTATAAACCTCGAGCTAGAAAAACTTGTACAGAGTGATCAACAGATTTTTGGAAACAGAACTTTTGTTTGTAAACATACCTGCCCGGTGAATTTTTCAGGAGTCCTTACATTGGTTTGCTTTTGTTACATGGTGTGCTTCGGTTTAATTTATAAAATCTTGCTGACAACTTGGTTTCTGGACCATGACCACACCTCAATACTTATTAGTACGCATTTATGTGCCTGTCATTTTTCTTGATTTTTCTCTGAATACTAGCATTCCCATTTTTATATTGTAGATGTGAAGGTTTTCTCAAGTCATCATTTATTAAGTTATTTCTGTAAGATTAAAGTAGGCACATTTAAGAATCAAATTTGCTTCTCCCAGTGCTCCCACTTTGACAAAAAAAGTAATTTTTTGGTTCATTAAAAATTCAGTTGAGTTCCCAAGTGTCAACAATTACCGTACAGACA
Source organism: Garcialebias charrua (assembly GCA_038048925.1). Lineage (NCBI taxonomy): Eukaryota > Metazoa > Chordata > Actinopteri > Cyprinodontiformes > Rivulidae > Garcialebias > Garcialebias charrua. The sequence goes on from JBBPBX010016453.1 coordinate 5,307, forward strand.
CTTTTACACTTTAGTTACTACCGTACTTTGTATGTGTATGACAGCTTCTTCTGCAGTGAGCATGTTTAGAAGCAAAACAGACAAGAAACAATATTTCATCCTCAAGGTGGAAATGAGTCACTGATCTGTGACAGCGGTGGTTGAATGCCTCACAAACAATGATGAGTCCAGCTACAGGCAGGAGGTGGAACACCTGGAGAGCTGGTGCAGGAAGAACAACCTTCACATCAGTATGAAGAAGATGAAGGAGATGGCCGTTGACTTCAGAAGGAACAAACACACCTACACCCCCTGAACATAAGAGGATCTGCGGTGGAAGTGGTCTCCAGCTACAAGTACTTGGGTGTGCACCTGAATGAAAACCTTAGCTTGGGCACCAACACCACCAGCCTGATCAAGAAAGCTCACCAGAGACTTTACATCCTCAGACGGCTGAGACGAGCTGGACTGGAAAGCTCAGTCCTCACCTCCTTCTACAGGTGTGCAGTGGAGAGCATCCTGTGCTCCAGCATCAACGTGTGGCATGGAGGCTGCACAGCTGCAGAAAGAAAAGCTTTACAGAGAGTGGTGAAGGCTGCACAGAAGTCTGTTGGAGTCAGTCTCCCCACCATCACAGACATCTGCACCTCCAGATGCAGGAAGAGGGCCGCATCTTGAAGGATGTCACTCACACAGCACCCTACTCCCCTCAGGCAGGAGGTTGAGGAGCATTAAAGGCCGAGTTATACTCGCGCTTTGGTCCGCTGGCTGGAGTGCGCGGACTGCACGTGCCCTGAGCCGTGCGGCTTCTGCGTTTACAGTGTCGCCGCTGTGTTTATAGTTGACGCATGGCGGCGCATGGCAAAGTGCTGTTCTTTTACGGAACAGCAGGTGGCAGTATCTGCTAAAACCTGTGCATATGTTGCAAGAAAGGGTGTAGAAGAAGAAATCTACCGTTGACTTTATTTTGTTTCAAATTTGTTGATGAAAGAGAAAAAAATGAACTCCATTGTCTTTATTAATGTGAATTTACCAGTTTGTTGCCTTTATTTTGTTTGAAAGTTGTGAGGAAAAAATGACTTTCTTTCTATTTTATTCTTTCATTTTATTCATCTGCAATCTCCTTCCAAGAATTCTGTGCCATTTGCACATCTTTAGGTTCTCTCATAGAGGGATCATATAAATGGCGATATATCCGGATGCGTTCAGCAAGAGCAGCTTCGAAAGCGTCCATCGTCAACGGCGCGCGCACTAGCCTTGCGGAGTTTCAAAAAATCGAAGGTTTACGACACGCACCAAAACAACGCACGGGGCCTACGCGCAGGGGCGGGGACGGTGATGTTGCGTCACTTTTGGCGCGCGCACCCTGGTGCACTGCGCAACGCGTTGAGTATAAATGTAGCTTAACCACTCGACCGAGGAACATTCATTCATCCTTTATTTATACAAGTTAATCCCATTGAGCATCGGGGACTCATTTACAAGAGAGACCTGGAAACAGTTTCTACCCTGCGGCTGTTAGACTTATAAATCCCTAATCAAGATTATCAGTGTGAAAGAAATAATAATCAGTGTAATGCCACTCGATTGTTGATATGTGCTGCTACTTATCCATGCTGCTGATCTCATGCTGCTGATCTATTTCATGTTGCTGTGTTCATTTGTATTCGTCACACAGACTCATGTTCGTGCTGCTGTTGTTGGGCGTATTGTTTTTGCTCTTTTAAGTGTTTAGCGTTTTTCTTAGTTCCTATCTTGGATCTTATTTCTGTTTTTCTTTTACATTTTATACTTTTGTTGGAATAACTGGGACCCTGTGTACACAATTTCATTTCACCACATGTACCATATGTGAATGACAAGAGAGAAACCTTGACCTTAACCTTGACCGTTTATGTGTGTTGGACAAATTACTTTTAGTATTGTGAATGTATACACATTACTGTAAGAATAAACATATCAATTAAGTTTAGCCACACTGAATTTTTAACATTTTCCATGCAATTTGTCCTTGTTTGAAGGTAAACACAATGCTCTACTTTTGAGTCTCCCAGCTGATTTGTACTCTGCTGTGCTCACGTCTAACAGTAGAACTACACAGGACTGTGCATAATGTCATCCTGCACAACGCAACCTGTATAAAAAAATTACCTCCACATAGAACCACCCATCCGAAAGCATTTTATCCGTCTACTCACTCTGTTCTTTTATTCATCATTCTATTCATTTTCATAGAAGGGCAGCACTGTTGGTGGAGGTCTAAACGCCCTGAAGGGAATGGAGAGACTTCAGGTGTCATGGGAGAGAGAGAAAGAAGGAGGGGAAGAGTCACAGAGAGATGTGAATAATAGATCAGACAGGGGGGAAGAAAAAGTGAAAAGAGTCAGGAGGAGAGAATGGGCAGACTTTAGAGGTATGAAGGAGTGAGCGGTGAAAGAGAGAAGGAGAAACAGATATGAAAGGAGACATCAAAAAGGACAGAAAGTCAAATAGAGCAGAGGCTAAAGTGATTCGTATGATTGAGAAAGATGAACGATAGCTAATTTATTTGAAGGGCAATCGGGTCATAAAAATGCAGCATCTGTCCATGCATCCAATCTTCCATCTGTCTATCCATCAAGCCATCCATCTACTCATCCAGCTTGTCATCCGTCTGTTTCTCCACCTTTTAAAGTCCCCTTCTTGCCCCCAGTGGGGTCAGGAGCTGTTGCATAAGACAGTGATTCATTTTTTATTGAGATGGGAAGCTTCTAAATATACGTCCACTTTTCTCTCTAGAGTTAAAACACAACCTGTAATAACATGGAATGACACACGAAGAAAGAAAAACATATACAGTACAATTATGTTCTAAACGCAAAAGACACAACTCTTGTTATCCAACAAATAAATCTAGCGTTACAAAGATTTCCTTACAAATATATTAATCATTTTTTTGTTTCTTTGTTTCATTTTTAAAAGAAACAGATATTTTTATGAAGCAGTGCATTTGTTGTGTACCTGACGGTACTATAATTACCTTTTTGTGGTTAGAAATCAGGGCTGAATATAACTTTGAATAATTCATATTAACTGGCTAATTTATCTACAAGGTACATTTTAAAGTGTTTGTTGTGCTTATACGTAAACACTTTAAATAAGTACTTTGTAATGAAGAACTAAACAATTTGGTGTTAGTTTACAGCAAAAGTAAAACATACAATCTTAGTTCTGAAAATCAAAGTATGTCTTTTATTCAAACATTTTAGATGACCATGGTATGAAAAAAATGAAAAAACACTAATGCTGAATACCCTGATGCATGCTCAATAATCCAGGTAGAAAAATCTAAAAAAGCTAAGTCTGGTCCTCTGGACATTCAAAAAATAAAAAAAACAAAACAAAGCAAAAAATTGTAGAAACGTTTCGTCTTTCGTCCGAAAGACTTCCTCAGTCTGAGGTGCTGGGTTCAGCTCAGTCTTATAAATAGCACCCTCTCACAGTGTTACACACTAATGCTGAACTAATTAGAAAATTGTTTACATTACTTTATTATTACTTTTTTTTTTTTACTTCTGCAAGTGTTTTAGAAGTCAATTAAATTTAATTAAATTGTATAGCACTGTCATCAACAGAAGTTATATCAGCTGGCACTGAACAGACATTCAAATATATACAGTATAAAAATAAGTTAACAATATTTTAGGTCTGCGATTAACAATAAAACCAGTCTTTTGTTAGAAACACAATTTATTTTGACCATGAAAATCTAAAAAAAATTGTGCCGTCGCTGTGGCGCAGAGAGATAAGCGGGCGTGCACATATGCTTGAGGCTTTCGCCTCTCCACAGGCGTCGCGGTTTCATGTCCCAGACCCGACGAGCTCCTTTCTGTGGTGTCTCCCCCTCTCTCCACCGTTTCGCCCTCTCCCTCTCCAATAAAGGCCACTAGGGCCCAGAAAATGTAAAAAATATATAAAAAAAAAGAAAATCTAAAAAATTTAGTAGCAACCACACACAAAAAAAAAAAAATCAACACAGATCTTTGTACTGTCTCATATTTCTTTTTTTAACTCACCTGGGAGTGGCTCTGACTCAGAGGTTAGAGCAGTCGTCCTCCAATGGGAGAGCTGGGGTTCAACTCCACCAGCAGTTACATGCTGAAGTGTCCCTGGGCAAGACACTGAACATTGCCTCCGATGTGTGTCCCATGGATGTATGAATGTGATCTAAAAGCACTGATTTGTCTTTGTACAGTAGAGCACTGTATGAATGTGTAACTGAGGCACATATTGTGTTGTAAAGAGCTTTGAGTGTCTTGATAAGATAGAAACCCAAATCTTTCCTTACATCACATTAAATCTGCAGAGCAAAAACGTGTCGTTTGAGGTTTGAAAAAAAAAAAAAAGAAGAAAAAACATTTAAATCCATAAAGAAGAGGATGAGTTATGTCTTACCTGAGCAGATCAGTTTCATCAACATGAACCCCCTTCACTGTGTTTTCTCTGAGCACATCTCAACAGGCAGGAAGCCAGGGTGAACTGCTCTTGGCCACACAGCGCTGCCGTCTACGTGACTACAACAGGGAGAGAGAAAAAGAAGGGATGATCAGCATATTAAAGAAAGAAAAAACTTGAGGTGCTGCCCTGTGGGCAAAGACAGCAGGCGGCTCAACAGCAAACCAGAGCAATGAAAGAAAGAAAGAAAGTGAGAAGAAGCTGTGTCGTTTCACACAGAAGGAAGGAAGCAGCCCTGACTGATGTGCAAGTCACAACCTCCAAGAGCAGCTGTTTATAAAACCCCGGGCAAAATATGTGTGCGTGTGTGTTTATGTGTGTGTGTGTGTGTGTGTGTTCATTGCTCTTTTCCGGAACATGGCCAAAGGGCTGAAATGTTCCAATCAATACCTCAACCACAGATACACACGCACTCCTGGTACTACCACCAGAAAGTAATTGCAGTTACGCAAAAACTACTGAAGCCAAAAATGTAAACATAACAATAAATAATATTCACACAGAATATTTTTAGCTTTTCAGACCATTGATCTGTTTGAATCAATGATTTGAATCCAAGTTTTTTTTTTTCCTTCTTCTTCTTCTTTCTGCTGCTCCCTTCTTCAGGGGTTGCCACATCGAACTAACTCACATGTTGATTTGACAATTGTTTTTACACCGGTTGCCCTGATGCAAGCACAAACCACGAGCTACCACAGCCCTCTGTGTGGAGCAGAGCGCTCCAGGGAGCAGATGGTGGAGGTTGAGGGCCTTGCTCAGAGGCCCAGATTGGAGCAAATGACCAGGGGCTTTTCACTTTTTTCACCCATTTTGATGTTGTCCGTCCGGGGAGTTGAACCGGCAACCTTCCGATCACAGGCCCACCTTCTCTAACCTCTGTTCCACCACTCCCTTTATTTGTTTCCAGCTTAGCTAAAACGGGTATTTCATTTTTTTTACTGTTTCTTGCTGTTTTAGTCATTAAATATTGATATGCTTTCTCTTGCACAGCAGTTTGGTCAGTTAAAGTTTATTTTAAATGTTCAACAGAATTTTTAACTAACTGTCTTGAAATATAAAAGGTGACTGAAAAGAGATTTTAAAAAGGGGAACATTAACAAGTATTCCCTTTTTATGATGCTTTGTAGACCTTGCTTCAGAAGAAAATGATGTACTGCTTAAAGATAATATAAAGATGCAGTATTTATTCAGACTCATTTAGCTGCTCTAAATTATTAACATGGATTTAATAAATAATTAAAAAAAGACTTTGTTCTCATTTAAGTATGATATTTGGTAATAAAAAGACAGCTGCATATGTTTCATTTACAATTGAGGGTGGTGAGATCTGTAGAGTGAGTGAGGTCAAGTTCTTGGGTGTTGTCATTGATGACAAAATAACTTGGAAAAAACATATAGATTCTGTAAAAATGAAAATATCTAAATCCATTGCTGTACTATTATAGGGTCAAGGACTTATTGAATGACAAAGCGTTGTATTTGTTGTATAACACAATCATTGTTCCACATTTAATTTATTGTATTGATGTTTGGGGAAAAGCATGTAAAACTATTACAAAACCTATTTTTATTTTACAGAAAAGAGCCGTAAAGATTATTGCAAGAAAACATTACTGTCACCCATCTAAATCATGGAACTTCAGTAATTTCAACTGAAAAAACAATATATTAGATTCTAGTATATAGTATAGTACAGGAAACCCTCGACCTACGTCACCCGCGACCTACGGCAACTCAGACTTACGATTTTATCATATTTAATAAAAATATGATTAAAAAAAAATTTTTTTTTATTTTATTTATATATATATTTTTTAAATGTTATTAATTTCATGTGTATAGCACTTTGTTGCAGCTGTGGTTGTTTTAAATGGCTTTATAAATAAAGTATAATTATTAATATTTCATTTTTAATTACAATTTGATCGTATTTACGCAACTTCCGGTCGTTTCCGGTCGCCATTTTACTACTGTACTGCGGTCAATGGAGCTCTAGACGCTCCTGTCAGCTGGCTTTAGAGGACCGTGTGTCCGTTCAGGGTTGCCTCATACGGATAAATTTGCTGGAAACACTCGGTCAACTCTGTGGACGTCTCAGACCCGGAGGAGCAGCCGCCGATCGCCCCCGTGATCGCTCTAACAACGCCGCCCGACATGCTAACGACAGCAGCTAACAGAGCAGCTAACACAGGCGAAGACACCGAGCCGACATGCCGCGGAGGGGCCATCTGCGGCCGGGAGCTCGCCGCAAATGTCCGCCTGGCAGTCGGGGGACACCGAGCTAACGCGGAGATACAAAGCCGACAGCCTTTTTGAATGAACTGACATGCTAACCAGTGCTGCTAATGGCGGGGCCTAACCGTAGCTAACGCCGAGCAGTTGTTTTGGATGGAGGAACATCGCGGAGAAACGGCTTTCAGTAAGTTTTTTTTTTTTTCTGGCTCCAAATATATGAAGTTAAGAAGCTAACAGTCATTCTTTTAAACAGTTTTGACCACGTGTGTGCGTGTGGAGCGTAAGGAAGCTGGGGGAGCTCGCACCCGAGCTGATGCTAAAAGACGAAGGCAGGCTTTGACCAGCTCAAAGTAAGACATTATATTTTTTATTTATTGTACAGTACTGTATTCATTTACTGTACAGTTCTGTGCATGTTCATGGCCTAGTATGTCTGCTTGTTCAGTCTCATGCCATTAAATATGTGTGCGGCGCTCCGTTAGCGGTATAGCCGCGACCTATGTCAGAAACGCGGACCTACGACAGGCAGGTGTTTTTGGTCCGCGAGGTACGACAAAATCGACCTAAGTCACACACGTAGGTCCCTATCCCTGACGTAACTCGAGGGCTTGCTGTNAAAATGGTATGGTATGGTATGGTATGGTATGAATCAATGCTTTGAATCCAAGTTTTGTGTTTTTTTTTTTCCTTCTTCTTCTTTCTGCTGCTCCCTTCTTCAGGGGTTGCCACATCGAACTAACTCACATGTTGATTTGACAATTGTTTTTACACCGGTTGCCCTGATGCAAGCACAAACCACGAGCTACCACAGCCCTCTGTGTGGAGCAGAGCGCTCCAGGGAGCAGATGGTGGAGGTTGAGGGCCTTGCTCAGAGGCCCAGATTGGAGCAAATGACCAGGGGCTTTTCACTTTTTTCACCCATTTTGATGTTGTCCGTCCGGGGAGTTGAACCGGCAACCTTCCGATCACAGGCCCACCTTCTCTAACCTCTGTTCCACCACTCCCTTTATTTGTTTCCAGCTTAGCTAAAACGGGTATTTCATTTTTTTTACTGTTTCTTGCTGTTTTAGTCATTAAATATTGATATGCTTTCTCTTGCACAGCAGTTTGGTCAGTTAAAGTTTATTTTAAATGTTCAACAGAATTTTTAACTAACTGTCTTGAAATATAAAAGGTGACTGAAAAGAGATTTTAAAAAGGGGAACATTAACAAGTATTCCCTTTTTATGATGCTTTGTAGACCTTGCTTCAGAAGAAAATGATGTACTGCTTAAAGATAATATAAAGATGCAGTATTTATTCAGACTCATTTAGCTGCTCTAAATTATTAACATGGATTTAATAAATAATTAAAAAAAGACTTTGTTCTCATTTAAGTATGATATTTGGTAATAAAAAGACAGCTGCATATGTTTCATTTACAATTGAGGGTGGTGAGATCTGTAGAGTGAGTGAGGTCAAGTTCTTGGGTGTTGTCATTGATGACAAAATAACTTGGAAAAAACATATAGATTCTGTAAAAATGAAAATATCTAAATCCATTGCTGTACTATTATAGGGTCAAGGACCTATTGAATGACAAAGCGTTGTATTTGTTGTATAACACAATCATTGTTCCACATTTAATTTATTGTATTGATGTTTGGGGAAAAGCATGTAAAACTATTACAAAACCTATTTTTATTTTACAGAAAAGAGCCGTAAAGATTATTGCAAGAAAACATTGTCACCCATCTAAATCATGGAACTTCAGTAATTTCAACTGAAAAAACAATATATTAGATTCTAGTATATAGTATAGTACAGGAAACCCTCGACCTACGTCACCCGCGACCTACGGCAACTCAGACTTACGATTTTATCATATTTAATAAAAATATGATAAAAAATTTTTTTTATTTTTTTTTATTTATATATATATTTTTTAAATGTTATTAATTTCATGTGTATAGCACTTTGTTGCAGCTGTGGTTGTTTTAAATGGCTTTATAAATAAAGTATAATTATTAATATTTCATTTTTAATTACAATTTGATCGTATTTACGCAACTTCCGGTCGTTTCCGGTCGCCATTTTACTACTGTACTGCGGTCAATGGAGCTCTAGACGCTCCTGTCAGCTGGCTTTAGAGGACCGTGTGTCCGTTCAGGGTTGCCTCATACGGATAAATTTGCTGGAAACACTCGGTCAACTCTGTGGACGTCTCAGACCCGGAGGAGCAGCCGCCGATCGCCCCGTGATCGCTCTAACAACGCCGCCCGACATGCTAACGACAGCAGCTAACTTCCTCAGACGGCTGAGACGAGCCGGTCTGAGAAGCCCAGTCCTCACCTCGTTCTACAGGTGTGCAGTGGAGAGCGTCCTGTGCTCCAGCATCAACGTGTGGCATGGAGGCTGCACAGTTGCAGAGAGAAAAGCTCTGCAGAGAGTGGTGAAGGCTGCACAGAAGTCTGTGGGAGTCAGTCTCCCCACCATCACAGACATTTACACCTCCAGATGCAGAAAAAGAGCCACCTGCATCATGAAAGACCTCACTCACCCAGCACACTCACTCTTTGCACCACTCCCCTCGGGACGGAGGTTGAGGAGCATCAAATGTAGAACCACTAGACTGAGAAACAGCTTCTACCCTGAGGCTGTCAGACTCATGAATAAATAAATAATAAGAATAAACACTGCAAAATGTCACATCATACTGATACTGTACTGATCTGTTTCTTGTTGCTGCGTTCATCTGTGACCATCTGCTCATGTTCGTGCTGCTGTTTATAATGATGTTTTTCTACTACATTAGGGCTTAGTGTATTACTAGCTGATGTGATGTCTCTCTTAGTTAATCCTAGATGTTATTATTGTATTTCTCTTGCATTTGTTGTTGGATGTAACTGGGACCCTGTGTACATAATCTCGTTTTCAACACATGTACTACATGCGGTGCAAATGACAATAAATTCTCTCTGACTCTGACTCTGACTCTGACTAACAGAGCAGCTAACACAGGCGAAGACACCGAGCCGACATGCCGCGGAGGGGCCATCTGCGGCCGGGAGCTCGCCGCAAATGTCCGCCTGGCAGTCGGGGGACACCGAGCTAACGCGGAGATACAAAGCCGACAGCCTTTTTGAATGAACTGACATGCTAACCAGTGCTGCTAATGGCGGGGCCTAACCGTAGCTAACGCCGAGCAGTTGTTTTGGATGGAGAAACATCGCGGAGAAACGTCTTTCAGTAAGTTTTTTTTTTTCTGGCTCCAAATATATGAAGTTAAGAAGCTAACAGTCATTCTTTTAAACAGTTTTGACCACGTGTGTGCGTGTGGAGCGTAAGGAAGCTGGGGGAGCTCGCACCCGAGCTGATGCTAAAACACGA
>JBBPBX010016453.1:15518-26199 GCA_038048925.1 Garcialebias charrua
TTCAGTCTCATGCCATTAAATATGTGTGCGGCGCTCCGTTAGCGGTATAGCCGCGACCTATGTCAGAAACGCGGACCTACGACAGGCAGGTGTTTTTGGTCCGCGAGGTACGACAAAATCGACCTAAGTCACACACGTAGGTCCCAATCCCTGACGTAACTCGAGGGCTTGCTGTATATTGTTTTTTCAGTTGAAATTACTGAAGTTCCATAATTTAGTAGATTACCATACTATATTTTAATGATGGTGTATAAAGCTCATAACAATGCACTACCCTTAAATATTCAGACACATTTTGTTAAAAGATCAAGCTACAATCTAAAGGGAACTGATGTATTTGTAAAGACACAGTACAGAACTGTTTGAAGGGACGGTCTACCTCAGTCCAGGGAGTTGGATTGTGGAATGACTTGGAGTGTGATGTGAAAAAGGCAATGTCAATGTTTGTGTTTAAGAAAATGATCAACAATGAATGAATTGTTGAAGAAATATGTATGAAGTAGTTTAATGTGTAATATGTTGAAATTTGAAAATTGAGATGAGTTACCGGTTATTATAATTGAGATGAGTTATAGTTATTCATTTTTTTTGTTACTTGTAGATAATTATTGTTTGAATTGGTTGTTTTGAAAGGGGGCAGATCTAATAAGATATTTTCTTCTTTCTGCTGCCTTTCATTTTATATTTTCTTTTTTAAAAAGATACATGTGTTTGTTATGTATTTATTTTATAAAATGAATAAATAAATAAATAAATAAAAAATTATGAAGAACGTTTTTTTTTACCCCACCTGCCCTTATTTATTTTAGTTCATCTAACATTGCTGTGTAAAAATCATTTTTGTCTAGTAGCTGAAACCTGCTCCACCTCCAGCAGCTAAGCAAACTTCAACACTGATCAATATTAATCAGACAGATATTACATAAAAGATGGCCTCTGGGTGTGAAAAATGACCTGACTTCTACCTTATCTATTGCCTCAGTAATAATTTTCTAATGAGTTTATGATCAGTCATTATACTTTCTTCAGCACATTTATATTTAAATTATCAACATAACAGTCTTACTCCATTATTTGGAGTGGAGCAAACTGACAAGAAACAAGCATGCTCCATCAGGAAAAGGTTCACTTGTCATTGCCTGATGCCATGAAATGTAAGGAATCATGTAATTTGTGTTCAGTTCTTTGTCTGTTAGAAAAATATCTCATGAATCACCAGACAGATTTGAATTGAAAGTAATCATTGGTTGCAGATATTTTACCATTTAAAGTTAACTTGATGGAAGGTGGCTGCCACTCCTAATCCACCTTAGCAAACACAAAAATGCTTATAATTTTACTGAGTTGAACTAAAATTTGGTGTGCTATTAGTTGAATGTTATCCCTTTTTTCCCCTATTTTCTTTTTTTTGTGTGTGTGTGTGTGTGTGGAAAAAATAGTTTATTAAAACACTGTTAGGCTACTGTTAACAACATGGTCCTGTTAGCAGTGTGGTTCCGTTAGCAGCACAGTCTTGTTTGCAATGTGATCCGGTTAGCAGCATGGTAATGTTAACAGCATAGTTCTTTTAACATTGTGGTCCTGTTAGCAGCATACTGTTAACAGCATAGTTCTGTTAGCAGTGTGGTCCTGATAACAGTGTGGTCCTGATAACAGTGTGGTCCTGTTAGCAATGTGGTCCTGTCAGCAACATGGTCTTGTTTGCAGCATGGTACTGTTAACAGTGCTAAAGATTTAAACAAAGATCTTTGTACAACAAGTTAACGTTTAGAGTATGTGTTTTGATTTGATTTGATTTGATTTGATTTGATTTGATGTTTATTCATTCATTTTAAAAGAACAAGACAGTTTCATCAGATACAATAATATAAAATGAAGGGAGCAGAAAGAATATGAAATCTTATTATATCTGCCCCTTATTTATTTCACAGTTTGTTCAACCAATGATAACCTTCAAACTACATCACAAAATGAATTATTCTACTTAATTTTTCTAACTGTAATACACAAACTACATCACAAAATGAATGTGTTTATGTCAGATATCATCAATTTTAGTTTAATGTCTAAGGCATGCTAATAGATTATTAATTTCTGTGGTTTTGAAAATGTTTTGTCAAATAGTAATGAATAGTTAGTAACTTATGAGCGTGGCATCAGCGCATGGAGTGTGGAGAAAAGTCACAAGTCTTTGTCTAGGTAAGGCTAAGGGCTGCAAACATGTGAGACTGTTTCATGAATAATAAATAAAGTGCTATGTGCTGTCATCATTGTATGTTTCCATACAATGATGAAGTTGGTTCTCTGCATTTAACCCATCGCACCTGGAGTACACCCAGGTGGAGCAGTGGGCAGGGTGCCCGGGAAGCAATTAGGGATTGGGTGTCTTCAATTCAATTCAGTTTATTTATATAGTGCCAAATCACAACAACGTTGTCTCAGGGCACTTTACAGGAACATTCACAGACATAGAAAAGCCAATTAGTAAAGTTCTCTCTCTAAGGAAGCCAGCAGACAAGTTGAATCTTCATTTCAAGAAAGTAGCAGAGTGAAAAATGTGGTCTGTTGGTCCTCCAGGAGTCTAAACCTATAGCAGCATAACTAAGGGGCAGCTCAGGAAACCCAAGCTGACCCTAACTATAGGATTTAGCATAAGGAAAGTCTTTAGCCCAGTCTTAAAACTGGACAATGTGTCAGTCTCACAGACAGAATTTGGAAGTTGGTTCCACAAGAGAGGAGCCTAATAACTGAAAGCTCTGCCTCCCATTGTTTTTGGAAACTCTAGGAACCACACATAAACCTGCAGTCTGAGAGTGAAGTGTTCTGTTATGAAAATAAGGAACAATAAGGTATGTACATATATAAGATGCAGCTGGGTTGTTGAGAGCTTTGTAGGTTAAAAGTAAGATTTTGAATTCAGTGTCTTGCTCAGAGACACCACGACGCGTGGTGATGGCTCGGGATCGAGCCTGGGTCGGCTGTCTGTTATGAAAATAAGGAACAATAAGGTATGTACATATATAAGATGCAGCTGGGTTGTTGAGAGCTTTGTAGGTTAAAAGTAAGATTTTGAATTCAGTGTCTTGCTCAGAGACACCACGACGCGTGGTGATGGCTCGGGATCGAGCCTGGGTCGGCTGCCCTGCCACTACCCCATCTTGGCCCCCAATATTTCAATCCACATAGTCCTTCCAAATGTTTTAAATGTTGAAAAACAATGACATCTTTATATCTATATTAACTGATAATAAACCTTCTCACATTTGCTGTAGGCACCATTTATTCCATGAATATGAAGCCACAAGCCTTTAGAAAAACTGCACTTTCCTTCATACTTTGTGTGCTATGAACAAAAAAGTCAAACCTCTTCATTCTGGAACAATTTTAGGTGATTCCTGTTTTTTTTTTTTTAAAGCCAACCTTACACCCGCTTTCACATTTGTGTGTTGGTGGTTCTGTTTACAGTTTACCTGGGGTCACTGTAACACAGTAATACGTTGCTGGGCCTCCTCTGTCTTTATTACATCCTGTCCTCCCACTGCACTCCAAAGGAACACACACATATTTTTAGACAATTTTGTTTAAAGCACAAAACTTACTCAGGACAAGGCACATTTGTGTCAGAAAGTGTTGTCACATCAAGAAGCACAACACACGTCTGGGTTTGTCAAGCTCGTCTGCACTGTTAAATATCTCAGTTATCTATCGTCAGCATCGGCCGTCTGAAAGCCAGGATGCTGCATGGTGAGGATTTTTACTAAACTGAGTTTGTAAAACAAGTTGTTAGGAACATTGTAATTGTCAAGTCAAAGTGAAAAGTTGTCACTGTCATCTAACGCTGAGAAATTACAAAAATAAATATTATAATCCTTCTCTTCCTGTCCAAAGACAGTGAGTGTGTGTGTAAGTGTGTGTGTGTGACTCATCAGATAACAATGCATTCAGCAGTGTTGTTACATAACAGTCCCAGCTCACACACAGACAGATATTGCAGACAACACTCTCTGGCAGCTCGGCTCAGCCGTCTCCTCTTCTCCCCCTTTTCTCTCTCTCTAACACGCTCAGATACACACATACAACGGGACTTTCTCACCCCAGTTTTTGTGATGTTTGTGTTTCGATGTCAGAGAGAGTACAGTGTTCGCAGGATGAGTGTCAACTCTGCGCTGCTTACACTATCAAGAACAAAGGATTTACAACAGTAAGAGTCCCTCACACACACACATACACACCCTCTGCTCTGCAAAACTATTCGACTTTCAAACATTTACAATTTGTACTGAGGAGAAAAGATTGAAAGGGAATTTCTGTCTTGATGAATTTGTAACAAAAATGTAAATACACGTCAAACCTTTTTTATTATTTGAACTGTAGAGAAAGACCTTTAAAAACCAAGATAAAATACTTCTTACAACCTAGTTTCAGCAAAGAGCCTCTAAAAGTTCAAATTCAAGGTTCTTTATTGTCATTCGCATCACATGTGTACATGAGGTGGAACAAAATTGTGTACACAGGGTCCCAGTTACATTCAACAATAGCACAAATATAAATGGTAAAAGAAACCGTGCTAAGGAAAGATATGAACTAAAAAAATACACTAAACTAAGAAATGTGCTAAACACAATAGTGCAAAACAACAACAAAACAAGTGTAAGTCAGCTATGACAAAACAGTAGTTTGACTTCATAATATCGAATACAGAGTATAATAGTTTGGTTGTTTTCTGTTAGAACATAACATTAAAGCGTTAAGAGCAGCCGTGGAACACTAAACCTGCTCTTTACCCTCACTAGGGCCCTCCAGGGGGCATGGAGGTTTGTCCAACCAGTATACATGTGTTTTGGGGACTTAGAGAAGACACAAGACTGCATTCTCAAGGGTACACAGTGGAATATGCTCTGTGAGTATGGGTTTGGAGTCCACTGCTATGGGACATTTAGTCCCTTTACAAAGTCTGGTTCACATTGCCAGCAGTATGTTGAATGCCACCAGATGTGAGTCAGATTGTGCTAGGGCAGCCTATCATCACAGACTCTGTTCATAACTTTTATGGTCAGAATTTCTTGGTATGGATAGGAGGTGATCTGGTCCATCTCTGTTGAACAGGTAATGTGGTCCTGTTGTGTCATCGTGCTGTGGCCTCCAGCTCTCACTGGAGCGGTTCACAAGGCAGCTGGAATGAGAATCAACACACATCTAAGGGCTATCCTCAGTTGGAAAAGGGTGGAGTGCTCTTTCCAAGATGGGAGTGAGGTGCAGCCTTAAGTGGAGGAGAAACTGAGAGAACCAAGTATTGCATGCAGCCACTCGTTCCTTCGTCTCTGTTCCTGGGATTCCCTCTCTTTGATGCTCTCTTGTGTCTCTCTCTCCCTCCCATCCATCTCTTCCTTGTTCTCTCTGACAGTCCATTAGGCCCACACAGCCCTGTCATCCATTCAACCCGTCAGTCCAGGGCTACAGCACCCGTCTTGTTCAGAATAATTGTGGTTAGTGAAAACCCAGGAGTTCAGTTTCCATGTGGGCCGGGTCACAGAGTAAAACCCCACAGTTAGATCACAGGTCTGGTCTTGGTGAAACACAGCACCAAGGTTTTCACACACCTATGTTCACTGCTACTTTTATGTAACTTCTCAGGGAAAGCCAATAATTCTCAGTCGGGTCATTTGGACAGTTTATTTTTTATAGAAACGTTTCACCCTCTATCTGGAGGGCTTCATCAGTCATAGGACTTCTAGCAAACTGTTTCCCCCACCAAGAAGTAAACACCTTAAGTAGACCAACCAGTTTGCTGGAGCCAGGATGGTTTCTGGGGGCCGTCCTGTCTCTCGTCGACTCCTCCCAGGCAGGCAGCCACAGCCAAAGTGGTTCAAGACAAGAAAGTTCATGCTCAATAATCCAGGTACCAAATCCAATAATCCTCAGTCGGGTCATCTGGACAGTTTCTTTTTTATAGAAACTTTTCAGCCTCCATCGGAGCTGAACGACGGTTTTGCAGAGGGACGGATGGACAAAGGAAAACGACGCTGTGGACCGCGTGAAGCAGCAGACAGCGAGCTGGACCGGAGGAGCAACGAGCTAACATGCTAACAAGCCTAGCTGTAGGATGGACGGGTGGATGCTAAAGCCCCACCGCGGACACGGAGCAGACGGGCGGTGGAGCTCGCCTCGATGTCCGCTTGGCAGCCTCAGATGTTGGATGGACACCGAGCTAACATGCTAAAACGCAGAGAAACAGCTGCGGCAGCCATTTGGAGGGGCTAACATGCTAATGCGCGCAGCTATTGGAGGGGATAACATGCTAACGCACGCAGCCTTTTGGATGGACACCGCAGAGAAACGGCTCCCAGTAAGTTATTCACTCTTTTTCCCCTTCATTATGTATGGAATTAACGTGCTAACAGTCCTTCTTGTAAACAGTTTGGACCGCGTGAAGCAGCACGAAGCTGCAGAGCTCGGACGTGCAACGAGCTAACATGCAAAAAGACGGAGACAGGCTTGACCAGCTCAAAGTAAGAAATTATCTTTTTGTTTTGTCTCCAAATGTACTGTGCATGTATGTGTTTTTGATAATTATGTAGGGTACTGTGTTAGGATCGGCAAAGTGCGTGGTAACTTGGTAACTGTTTTGTACCGTATATGTACGTGTATGAGTGGCGGCTCGTGTGTTTTCCGACTTACGGCGATTTTCGTGTTACGAATGGGCGTAGGAACGGAACTCGTTCGTAAGTCGGGGATCACCTGTATTTATAAGAATGAGCTGAATACAGCTCCTCAGACTGAAGAAGTCTTTCAGAGTAAAGACAAAACGTGTCTACCTTTTTTTGGGTTTCTTTATTATTATTTTTTTATGTTCAGAGGACCAGACTTAACTTTTTTGGATAGCACCAACTAGTGGTGGGGTGAGGGAATTACACCTTTTCCATGTCTACTGTTGCTGTGTTAACAGAGATTGTAATTAGAACATTTTCATATAAATGCGTTAAATGGAGGGGGGATCAGTTTTCATTGGATCGTTGTTGTGTAGGGCTTCAATCTTCATCAGCACCATATCATATTATTAGTACAATAAAACTTTTAAACGTGTTCCTTTAAGAAATGCATTCCACGCACTGCCTTGCAACACAACAGTTTTAAACAAATATGTGAATATACTGAAGGTAAGACTATGAGATGACTCTCAGTTACAGCAGGCTAAAGTTTAGCTCACTGTCTGTGGGAATAATTGAGCTACAACCATTTTTCTGTTTGCTAAGATCAGTTAGTTCAGCAGAGGTTGACTCCAAAGGTAATCAGCTGTAAATGCACATCCAATAATTACTTTGTGGTAGTTTCACTAAAGTCCTTTCATGGTGGAGGAAAAAAATGTAGCAAAATTACAGCTAAAACAACTAAACTGTATAGGCAGTGCTGGGCAACGCTAATTAAAAAATTAGTTCCACAATTTCTAAAACGCTTATTAATTTTTTTAGGTCCACAATTTCAAAAGCACAAATGTCTTATGAAAATTAGGGGAAGCTAATCTAATCCGCTATTTATATATTTTATATTATATATATATATATATATATATATATATATATATATATATATATATATATATATATATATATATATATATATATATATATATATATATATATATATATATATATATATATATATATATATATATATATATATATATATTTATATATAGCCGGCAGCGTTATCAATATTTGCACTACACTGCCAACTGAAAAGTAACAAAAATGATCCTAAAAGGATGAAATTACAAAAATCAAAGGATTTATTTAATACTTTACGTACATATATTCTATTCGGCCACGAAATTAACAAAAAATAGAATGATCTTTTAATCCCTAAAACCACGTTTAAATCTCAAATACACGGGTGTGTCGCCACCGCATTTATACATAAAAGTAACCCAAATACATGAAACTAACGACTCGCCGTCGAATGGTCGACACAAAACACACAATAAAATCATCCGGCCACGTTAATTTGGCTTGAAACAGCGGGGTTCTCTACGGATTTATCCATTAGTAACCCAGCACTACCAACAGGCAGACACAGAGTTAGCGTCTATAGGTAGTCAACAGATTTAATGAAAAGTAACTAAAATACATAAAAATAACGACTCACCGTCAAATGGTCGACACAAAACACACAATAAAATCCTCCGGCCGCGTTAATTTGGCTTGAAACAGCGGGGTTCTCTACGGATTTATCCAAGTACCCAGCACAAACAGTAGCCACAGAACTAGCCCCCGAGTTCACGTCTGACCCGGAAGATGTCAAGATGGAATAGTCCATTTTTAGTAGGGGGATACAGAAATCGACCGTTTTTTTATTGCGTATTTAATGATCGTTTTCATCGTAACTATAATTATTTTTATGTTAAATGTACATTAACAAGCAGGATCAATGTTAGTGATGTAGGTGACTGCACGGGGCGAGGCGGGGCCGGGGCCACTGCTGAAATGGGACCCCCAGGCATTTACCTACATGGTAGATCCGAGTCTGTTCTCAGCTCTGCCCCCCTCCCCCTCACACCCTTCCTCCTCTCTGCTGTTTACGGTGGGGAAAAAGGTAAAACAAGCAGCATAAGAGCTTGTAAATAAGTTTATTGGTTTTTACTGATAGATAATTAGTTATTAGCGGTACTGCATCCATCCATCCATCCATCCATTTTCTTCCGCTTATCCGGGGTCGGGTCGCGGGGGTAGCAGCCTAAGTAGGGAGGCCCAGACTTCCCTCTCCCCAGCCACTTGGAGCAGCTCCTCTGGGGGAATCCCAAGGCGTTCCCAGGCCAGCCGAGAAACATAGTCCCTCCAGCGTATCCTGGGTCTTCCTCTGGGTCTCCTCCCGGTGGGACATGCCCGGAACACCTCACCAGGGAGGCGTCCAGGAGGCATCCTAACCAGATGCCCGAGCCACCTCAACTGGCTCCTCTCGATGTGGAGAAGCAGCGGCTCTACTCCGAGTCCCTCCCGGATGACTGAGCTTCTCACCCTATCTCTAAGGGAGAGTCCAGCCACCCTGCGGAGAAAACTCATTTCAGCCGCTTGTATCCGAGATCTTGTTCTTTCGGTCATAACCCAAAGCTCATGACCATAGATGAGGGTGGGAACGTAGATCGATCGGTAAATTGAGAGCTTTGCCTTTTGACTCAGCTCTCTCTTCACCACGACAGACCGGTACAGCGCCCGCTTCACTGCGGACGCTGCACCTATCCGCCTATCGATCTCACGCTCCAGTTTTCCCTCATTCGTGAACAAGATCCCGAGATACTTAAACTCCTCCACTTGGGGCAGGACCTCCTCCCCGACCCGGAGAGGGCACGCTACCCTTTTCCGGCTCAAGACCATGGCCTCGGATTTGGAGGAACTGATCCTCATCCCGGCCGCATCGCATTCAGCTGCAAACCGCTCCAGTGAAAGCTGTAGATCACGAGCTGATGAAGCCAATAGGACCACATCATCTGCAAAAAACAGAGAAGCGATTCTAAGGCCACCAAAACGGATCCTCTCAACACCTTGGCTGCGCCTAGAAATTCTGTCCATAAAAGTTATAAACAGAATCGGTGACAAAGGGCAACCTTGGCGGAGTCCAACTCTCACCGGAAACGAGCCTGACTTACTGCCGGCAATGCGGACCAAGCTCTGACACCGGTCGTACAGGGACCTAACAGCCCATATCAATGGGCCTGGTACCCCATACTCCCGGAGTACCCGCCACAGAACCCCCCGAGGGACGCGGTCGAATGCCTTTTCCAAGTCTACAAAGCACATGTAAACTGGTTGGGCAAACTCCCACGCACCCTCCAGGACCCTGTTGAGGGTGTAGAGCTGGTCTAGTGTTCCACGACCAGGACGAAAACCACACTGCTCCTCCTGAATCCGAGGTTCGACTATCCGATGGACCCTCCTCTCCAGCGGTACTGCATTTTAAATAAAAATAGCACAAATCCGCTTATGAATTATAAAAGTTAGTCAATTCACAAAAACTCTGAAAAAAAGGTTAGGTCCACTGTAAGCGGATTAGCGCTTTAGCGCTACCTAGCGTTCATATGCCCACCACTGTGTATATGTAAACCTGTAGATCAATGAAACGGGGGGAAAAAAATCATACAACTTTAACACATTGGTAAAGACCAATAATTCAGAGGAAAGATAGAATATAAACCTGATCGAGCTTTTTAAAATGTGCAACACCTACAATCAAGTGTCTTTTGAAAAATCATCACTAATACGTTTACATTAAAACAAAGGGATCTGGGCAAAAACGCCCTCACTTTACCTACAGCCACAGGCCAATCTGTGTTTATTGAACTGAAATGGCAGTGTAAAGTGTCAGACTAAAGCTAAGGAGCTTTTCCCAGCACTGACCTTCACAGCTGACTGGAGAAGCACCTCTTTGATAACCCGTGGCAAGGCTTTAGTGCTCTCTGGGGAATATTAAGAACTGCAAGCAGTCTTGAAGCTGTAAGGATGTTTCGATCCGGTTGCGGTCAGCAGAAAAAGAAGCCACACATTGTCAGACAAGAAAAAACGTTATTCTACCTTGGGTTTTACTACATGTCTTGTTTAAAAAGTCTTCATCTGATTTTTTATGTAAACCTTTTTTTTTCTGCACAAAGGATTGCATCTAAGTGATGCAGTTACCAGCACTTTGTCTTCCT
>JBBPBX010016453.1:30920-48132 GCA_038048925.1 Garcialebias charrua
TGAATCCAAAGCACTATGGTATCGAAGTAAAACATTACATAAAAAACAAAATCATATAGTTACACTAAAGTTTATAACTTTAGCTGCTTATTCAAGACAGTAGACACTTTTCTCATATTTATCTTTTTTTTCATCTTTATAAGACGCCTCTTTTTTAAGGCTACTCGATTACTTTAACCCCCAGCCCCCACCCCCCACTACCACCACGGAGAGATGCCAAATGTAACATCATTGTGATTCAGTGACAATAAAAGTTATTTCTTCCTCTTTTGCTTTAAAAGCAAAACATAGCAATTTTTTTAGAAAAAACTTAAAGCAGCAAAGGACTAAAGCCAAAAGCATGAGCCTAGCTAAAAAAAAGAGAGTAAAACAGCTAAAACTAAATGTAGCAAAAGCTAAAATGTAGCAGGATACAGTAATAGCTTTAAAGAAAAAGTAGTGTATGAAAGCAAAAACTGAGCACATGCATGTCAAAAAGATCCCAATGTTATATTGAAAGCACAACATAACAAAACACGGCAGGGCAACAGAGGGAATGCTGAATCTAGAGATATGGAATATCAAAGGTGGGCACAGACCGCTAGAGAGCGCTAAAGCGCTAATCCGCTTACAGCGGACCTAAACTTTTTGTTAGCGTTTTTGTGGTTTAACTAACTTTTATAATTCATAAGCGGATTTGTGCTATTTTTATTTAAAATGCAGTACCGCTAATAACTAATTATCTATCAGTAAAAACCAATAAACTTATTTACAAGCTCTTATGCTGGCTCCGTAGCTGCTTGTTTTACCTTTTTCCCCACCGTAAAGAGCAGAGAGGAGGGAGGGTTGGAGGGGGAGGGAGCAGAGCGGAGAACAGACTCGGATCTACCATGTAGGCAAATGATGCCGTTGCCTGGGGATCCCAATCAGCAGGGGCACCGGCCCCGCCGCGCCCCGGCCAGTCACCTACATCCCTAACATTGATCCTGCTTGTTAATGTACATTTAACATAAAAATAATTATAGTTACGATGAAAACGATCATTAAATACGCAATACAAAAACCGGTCGATTTCTGTATCCCCCTACTAAAAATGGACTATTCCATCTTGACATCTTCCGGGTCAGAGGTGAACTCGGGGGCTAATTCTGTGGCTAGCTGGTTGTGCTGGGTTTCTTGGATAAATCCGCAGAGAACCCCGCTGTTTCAAGCCAAATTAACGCGGCCGGAGGATTTTATTGTGTGTTTTGTGTCGACCACTCGACGGTGAGTCGTTAGTTTTATGTATTTTAGTTACTTTTCATTAAATCTGTTGACTGCCTATAGAATCTTGACATCTTCCGGGTCAGAGGTGAACTGGACGCTAACTCTGTGTCTAGCTGGTTGTGCTGGATAAATCCGCAGAGAACCCCGCTGTTTCAAGCCAAATTAACGCGGCCGGAGGATTTTATTGTGTGTTTTGTGTCAACCACTCGACGGTGAGTCGTTAGTTTTATGTATTTGGGTTACTTTTATGTATAAATGCGGTGGCGACACACCCGTGTATTTGAGATTTAAAAGTGGTTTTAGGGATTAAAAGATCATTCTCTTTTTTGTTAATTTTGTGGCCGAATAGAATATATGTACGTAAAGTATTAAATAAATCCTTTGATTTTTGTAATTTCATCCTTTTAGGATCATTTTAGTTACTTTTCAGTTGGCAATGTAGTGCAAATATTGCATAACGCTGCCGGCTACCAATTGTCGAATATAAATAGCGGATTAGATTAGCTTCCCCTAATTTTCACAAGACATTTGTGCTTTTGAAATTGTGGAACTAATTTTTTGATTAGCGTTGCCCACCACTGCTGGAATATAGATACAACTTTATAGCCTAATTTAAAACAATTAGAAGTAGTCTACAATAATCTATCACACAAAACACAATTTGCCTTATTTTGTTGTTTAAACAGATTATAGCAATGGTTGCATGTTTTGTTTTAATTTGTGGCTCATCCATTAGGAACCTTATAGCCCCCTCTAGTGGTGGCCCTGGTGCTGAAGACACTTCTGTCCTGACGGAGGGAGTCTCTTGTCCCTCACTGCCAGCTATGATGGAGTTTCAGAAACATCTGCTGAGTGAAATCTCTTGTTGAGACTTTGTTTCGTGTCAAACACATCCAAAACATCTGAGTTGTTTGTTTTTAAATAAAGTGGTCATTTTTTTTTTGCTAAAACAAGCAGAGGCATGAAAACAATCATTTTCCAGCCATCAGTCAAAAAGTTCAGATTTATCATGATGATGCTGTAATGATATCACATCCTCTTTCATCTTTCATCTTCCAACCTAAGCAAAGATTTAACTGACTGTTGCAAGTTGGTTTTATTTCTCTCACAGGTTTTACCCAGAAAACACCATCGTCCCTCCATTCTGCTCCTTGTGACAAGACTTCTGCTTTATTTGCTGACAGTCCTTTCATATCAGATTCAGATTCAGATTCTGTTTATTATCGCCATTGTCAATGAACAGGATTCACAGACTAGGAATTTGCTTCGGCATAACGGTGCATAAAATATAGAAACATAAAACATAAAAAAAACATAAACCATAAAACATCAATACAATCAATACAATATTCAGTGAACAAAACCTACTAAGAAACAGTGCAATTAGAGTGGTGCAATCAAAATACAGTGATACAGTGATACAGTGATTCCCAATCAAAATACAAAATACAGCGACCAAGGCAAGTTATGAGGTAACATGGTTATGAGTGTTCAAAAGTCTGACAGCAGAGGGGAAGAAACTGTTTTTATGGCGGGAGGTTCTGGTCCCAATTGACCGAAGCCTCCTGCCTGAGGGGAGTGGTTCGAACAGACCGTATGCAGGGTGAGAAGGGTCAGCTGTGATCCGACCTGCTCGCCTCACAGTCCTGGAGACGTACAGGTCATGGAGAGATGGGAGACTACAGCCGATTACCTTCTCAGCAGAGCGCACAATGCGCTGCAGTCTGTGTCTGTCCCTGACAGTGGCCCCGGCGTACCACACTGTGATGGACGCGCTGAGGATGGACTCGATGATGGCCGTGTAGAACTGCACCATAAGCTTGGCTGGCAGCTTGGCCTTCCTCAGCTGTCGCAGGAAGTACATCCTCTCAACTCACATCCATCCGTTACCTAACTTGGCAAACTCAGCAAATATATTTCTGGCTCACCACTGCCAACAGAAGGTCTGTCCTCTTCACACTTAGTCTACTCAAGAAACGTTTTGCCTTCAAATCCTAAATTGCTTCAACTTTTCCCTTTATGGACCAGGGGCCTCATGTACAAAGACTTGCGTGGATTTCTTACTGAAAAGTGCCGCACGGTCAAATCCAGAAATCTGCGTACGCACAAACAAATCCAGATGTATCAAACTGTGCATACGCCGGTATCCACGCACATTCCTTTTGTACATCACAATCAACGTGGAATTGAGCGCACATGACAGAGTGGCCGACTCCGCCTTTGACACGCCTCCATATAAATATGCAAATTCATTTAAATATGCCCTGCACGTTAGGAATGTCGTCTTTGCTCTATTGCAAATCATGTCGAAACGTGGAAAAAAGAGGAACTTCACGGACTGTGAACTGGAGACACTTCTGAGTGACGTAGAGAGGCACGGAAAAAGGTTTTGTTTGGCACGCTCAGCGCACAACAAACCGTCCACTTTTAAATGAAGAGTTGACCAAGCTATTCTAACATGCCTAAATAGGTTAGTGGGTAGCGTGCCTGCCTTTCGTCCCAAAGATCATGAGTTTGAATCCTGCATGGTGCAACGTTTTTTTTTTAAAATTCATTCCAGATTTAAAGAACACAAGAAAACTATTTAGAATGAACAACATGAAATGAAACAATACATGAAATGAAGGCAAAAGAGGATTTCTTGTGTTTTTTTTTTAAATAGTTTTCTTGTGTTCTTTAAATCTGGAATGAATTAAAAATAAAGACAAACGTTGTTTTCATTTAAATATACCCTGCAACAGAGGAATGTCGTCTTGTCCCATCATGCATCACGTTCTTCAACTGCTAAAACAGCTAAAAATGAACAAAAAACAAGAATTTAAGCTGTGCAGAACTATTCAGTCTTTCTGTTTTTTATATTTTTTGCAGGTTGTATTCTGATTGCGTCCATGTGGATGTAATAATTGTTCATCATGTGTGTTTGGGTGGAAATAATCATTATTACCCCATCATGAACAGTTTCCAGAATCACCTGTAGGTGTCGCCAAAGGAACACAAACCACAGAAACGTGCGTACGCCTGCTCTGGGGCTGGCGTGGGAATGCGCACATATCCACGTTCAGTTCTGTTTTGATACATACGGAGTTTTGCGTGGATAGTGACGTACGCACGGTTTTTGTGTGTACGCACCGTTGATACATGAACTTTACTTTTGGTATTTGAGTGATTGCTTTTTGTTCATAAACGGTTCATTAATTTCTTAGAGACCCTAGAGATTTGTATTTTCCTTGAAGCATATACTGCAAAGTAAATGCCACTTGTAGTACTGTGCATGACAGTATGAACACTGAGAAGAAGATAATAATAATAATAACAATAATAATACAATAATAATAATAATAATAATAATAATGATAATAATAATAATAATAATAATAATAATAATAATAATAATAATAATAACAACAACAACAACAACAACAACGACAACAACGACAACAACAACAATAACAATAATAATAATAATAATAATAATAATAATAATAATAGCCCATATTAAATTTAGGATTAAATTTAAGATTAAATTTAGGACAAAATTACAATTTATACACCCCCCCAGGTGGTCAAGTTTGATCCATCCATCTCAGGTGGTCGTTTGATCCATCCATCCATCAATCTCAGGTGGTCGTTTGATCCATCCATCCATCCATCCATCTCAGGTGGTCAAATTTGATCCATCCATCTATCCGTCTATCTATCTATCTATCTATCTATCTATCTATCTATCTATCTATCTATCTATCTATCTATCTATCTATCTATCTATCTATCTATCTATCTATCTATCTATCTATCTATCTATCTATCTATCTATCTATCTATCTATCTATCTATCTATCTATCTATCTATCTATCTATCTATCTATCTATCTATCTATCTATCTATCTGTCTATCTGTCTATCTGTCTGTCTGTCTGTCTGTCTGTCTGTCTGTCTGTCTGTCTGTCTGTCTGTCTGTCTGTCTGTCTGTCTGTCTGTCTGTCTGTCTGTCTAGTCATGGGGGCAGCAGCTTGAGCAGGGAGATCCAGACATCTCTCTCCACAGCCTCCTCTTCCAGCTCTTCTGGGAGGACTTCAAGGCATTCTCAGGCCAACCAAGAAACATAAGTTCTCCAGCGTGACCTGAGTCTTCCCTTGGGTCTCCTCTCAGTCAGACATGCTCAAACCACCTCAACTGGCTCTACTCGCTGTGGAGGAGCAGTGGTTCTACTCTGAGTCTCTCCCAGATGACTGAACTTCTGACCCTATATCTGAGAGTCCAGCTATCCTGCGGAAGAACCTCATTTCAACCACCTCTATTCACAATCTCGTTCTTTCTGTCACTAGTACCCAGAGCTTATGACCATAGGTGATGGTAGAAACGTAAACTGACCGTCCATCCGTCCGTCCACTCACTTTCTCACTTATTTATGCAATTTTCTATTTATTCAAAGTTTCAACTCAGCAAAGTGAAATACATTTAGACAAACATTTATTTATTTTTAACAAAAAATACCGTATTTTTTGGAGTACAGGTCGCACCTTTTTATCATTTTTTCATGGCCTGCGACCTCAGGTGCGACCTATATATGGCTTGTTATCACTTTCGGCAAAACACATTTTTAAATCCAGCTCATTTCACAATTACGTTCATTTATTAAGGAAAAGTTCAGCTCACACACATACTGTATTTGCTATAATTTTTATCAGACAAATAATCGTTTTTAAGTGTTAATCATGCCGGCTACCCACCAAACGCGTTTCGAGCAGCGGAAGCAGCCAGTTTACATGCAAAGTCTATGTGGAGGACCGGCGAGGAGCGGCAAAGCGTGACGCGGCGTGTTTTGAGCAGTTCAAGCACCGCGGCAGGGCGCGGCAGTTCTTTTCCGCGCACGCGGAGCGTCCAGAGCAGCCACTGCCGGAGTTCAACAAATCGAACTTTTGCTGCTCGCCGCAGCAACCAATCGGGAGAGCCTCTGCTATGTGATGACGCAATGACGACTGGACTTTCTTTGGACTTTTTAAACTTAGCCCAACAAGCCTCCATGAAGAAACCAGCCTCCGGTAAGAAACTTGGCATTTTTACAGTTGCCGCTGTCCGCTCGAGCGTACGATCACCCCAAACATAAAAAAAAAACATTTTAATCTCAACAAAGACTTTCGGAGCTGCAGTTCGGCTCGTAGAAAACCCACTCAAGTAGTAACGAGGCTCACGTACAGCTGATTTTATCTGCCCGGTGTACAAAAAACAAAACAAACCCGACCGGAGAAGGACCAAGACGCTGCTCCCACTGCGCGTCTTCAGACGCGTTCGATGTGAACAGACATCTGTTGACAAGCAGCCAACACAGTGTGGTAGGAGCGTTTTGATGCGTTTGGTGGGAACCCGGCATTAATCTTCTTAAAAGCCTTGCTGTGCACTCCTGTGGCAGACATTTGCAGCAGAGCTAAACGTAGGTGTGACCTATACTCCGGTGCGACCTATCTAGGGATTTTTTCCAATCTATTGGTGATAATTGGACAATGCGACCTATACTCCGGTGCAACCTTTACTCCGAAAAATACGGTACTCAAAACTGCACTGATGTTTTCAGAGTCAGAGTCAGAGATTCTTTATTGTCATTTGCACCACATGTGGTACATGTGATGAAACGAGATTATGTACACAGAGTCCCAGTTACATCCAACAATAAAATGTGAAAGAAAAACATTAATAAGATCTAATACATGAAATAAGAAAAACACCAACTAAAATTACACTAAGCACTAATATCATAGAATAACATTACTCCAAACAGCAGCAGTTTTGATTAATTTGTTAAATTGTTAATTAATGTACATGTATTAATTTATTTTTAATTTTTAAATTCATTTAAGTTCTGGGAGTGGACATGCAGTCTCTGACAGAGGTGTCTGAGCAAAGGATGCTGAGGAAACTGTTCCAGATTCTGAACAACACGTCACACCCCCTGCATGACACCCTGGACTCAGCAGCACCTTCAGTCACAGACTGAGACCACTGAGATAATCCACAGAACACCACAGGAAGTCCTTCAAACTTTTCAACTCCTCCCCCTTTTCTGCACATAGGATAATAAAATTAATCCTGTACTACAGTA
This sequence comes from Garcialebias charrua, assembly GCA_038048925.1. Taxonomy (NCBI): domain Eukaryota; kingdom Metazoa; phylum Chordata; class Actinopteri; order Cyprinodontiformes; family Rivulidae; genus Garcialebias; species Garcialebias charrua. The sequence goes on from JBBPBX010016453.1 coordinate 38,263, forward strand.
CACTCTTTTTTGTTTCTGTCTGCACCTGTTTAGAACTTCATTATTGGTATATTTTATATTATCTGTTTTTATTTTTTATTTTTTAATATACATCTTGTGTGATTCCTTGTGTATGTTCCATTATACTAAAACTCTGGCATAACAATTTCCTTCGGGATCAATAATGTTCTATATTATCTTAATTTTTGTTTAAAAAAAACTAAAATAAATAAATAAATAAATACAAAAATAGGTCTAAATACAGTATATTTCACTTTGCTGAGTTGAAATTTTGACTAGCTAGACAAATACAGCTCTGAGCAGCCTGCTGGTTCAATTGGTAGAGCTGTTGCCTCTCAGCGAGAAGGCTGCAGGTTCAAATCCCTTCTCCACCTTTCTGGGTGGACTTTACAAGTTCTCGCTGTGCATGCGTGGGTTTTCTCCGGGTCCTCCGGTTTCCTCCCACTGACCAAAAACATGCATGTTAGGTTGATTTTTAAAAATAGTGATAAATGTGTATTCAACAATTATAGACCTATATCCTTGTTACCACAGTTTTCAAAAATTCTTGAAAAACTTTTTGTGAACAGACTAGATCAATTTATAGACAAACAAAATATTCTAAGCAACAGTCAATATGGGTTCAGAGCTAAAAACTCTACATCAATGGCTCTCATGGAATTAATGGAACAAATAACTACTGCTGTCGATCAAAAACAATATTGTGTCAGTATTTTTGTTGATTTAAAAAAAGCATTCGATACTATTGATCACACCATTCTCCTTGAAAAACTGAACAAATATGGTATTAGAGGACCAGCATTACAGTGGGTATCTAGCTATTTGAAAGATAGGAAACAATTTGTACAAATAAATGATGTAAGATCTGACCTCTGTAATATCACATGTGGAGTTCCCCAGGGCTCTGTGCTTGGACCAAAGCTATTTATTTTATATGTGAATGACTTGGTAAATGTGTCAGGACTCCTTAAATGTATACTTTTTGCTGATGATACCACATTTTTCTGTTTAGGTGAAGATATAGAACAAATGTTGGAATTGATAAAGACAGAATTTACCAAAATACAAACTTGGTTTAAAATCAATAAATTATCATTAAATCTAGAAAAAACTAATTACATGATATTCAGTAATAAAAAGAAAACTGTTGATGTTCCACTCAAAATTGAGGGTGTTGAGATTTGTAGAGTGAGTGAGGTGAAGTTTTTGGGTGTTATTATTGATGACAAACTGACATGGAAACAACACATAAATTCTGTAAGAATAAAAATAGCTAAATCGATTGCAGTACTATACAAGGTCAGAGACCTATTGAATGATAAAGCTCTGTATTTGTTGTATAACACAATCATTGTTCCACACTTAATCTATTGTATTGATGTTTGGGGGAATGCGTGTAAAACAATCACAAAGCCTATTTTTGTATTACAGAAAAGAGCTGTAAGAATTATCACTAGAAAACATTACCGTCATCCATCAAGTACATTATTTTATCAACTGAAATTATTGAAGTTCCATGATTTGGTTGATTATAATATTTTATCAATTATGTATAGGGCTCAGAATAACGAATTACCTTTAAATGTCCAAATGAATTTTGTTAAAAGACAAAGTTGTTATAATCTTAAGGGGACAGAGATGTTTGTAAAACCACAATTCAGAACTAGTTTGAAGGGACGTTCTACCTCAATCCAGGGAATTAGATTATGGAATGGCTTGGAGAATGTAGTTAAAAATGCCAAGTCAATGTTTACATTTAAGAAAATGATCAAAACGAAAAAAAAATGAAATAGCGTAATGTGTATTGTATCAATTATTAGTTATGTATTAGTATTAGTATTAGAAAAGAATTAGTCATTTTGTACTGCTGGTGAAAGATTATTATTGTTTAATCTGATTGTTTGAAAAAAGGGGCAGATATAATAAGATTTATTCTTCTTTCTGCTACCTTTCTTTTTCTTTTTTCTTTTTTTTTACATTGTGTACGTATCATTAATGGGATTGTCTTGTATTGTTTCTTTTGTAAAAAAAAAAAATGAACAAAATTTAATAAACATTGGTAATTGTCTCAGGTGTGAGTGAGCAAGTGAACGGTTGTTTGTCTTATTTGTCTCTATGTGTCCCTGTGATGGACTGGAAACCAGTCCAGGGTGTCCCCTGCCTCGTTCACAGTGACTGGTGGACATGGGCACCAGTGACCCCAAAAAGGAAGAAACAGGTATAAAGATGGATCTACTGAAAATTAAACAGGCTGTAGTTTATAAGTCAAACCACAGTGTGGAGGCAAAGGACTAGCAGATTTTTTTTAGTCATGCATTTGTTTAATTTGTGTTTATTTTCTTTATTACACCACCACCCACCCTACCACCCCCGTGCGCACGCACACACAAGCGCATACACACACAAATATTTTATCTAAGCAAAACTTCATTGCTTCCTACCTGACCCTCAACAGTCCTGCCATAGTACTTACGTTTTATATCCATAGTTTATTTTGTAGTTCATACATGTCACCTGCAAATTGATCAGAATGAAAATAGTTTATTTTCATTTATTGCTCTTTATTTCATTTACATCTGTAAGTTTTCAGTTGACTCAAAGTTGATAATGAACTGAGTTGAAATTGTTAATCCCAATGTTCTGGCATAACAATTTCCTTCAGGATCAATAATGTTCTATCTTATCTTAATTTTTGTTTAAAAAAACAACTAAAATAAAATAAATAAATAAATACAAAAAGAGGTCTAAATACAACTCATAACCCTAACCCTAACCCACACACTCCTAACCCTAACCCTAACCACTTTTACCTTAATCTAACACATAAATATTCAGATGATCAAATAATTTTTTTTTTTTTTTAACATAGAAATGAGTTATTGTTACTGTCCAGGAAGCTTTAAGGGGATATGTATATGAAAAGGGTATCAGAAGAAGGAATGTCTTCCTTCACAATATAAGGTGCTGAGCGTGGGCATGATGTCCATTAAACACAAGCCAGTCGTTGTTGAAAGGAACTTTTGAGTGTGCATGTTGCATTTCTGAAAACAATCTTCAGTGGATTAGAGAGAAACATGTCTCACAGGATTATTAAACTCTGGCATGTCTGATCTTTTTTATATTAATAAAGAAGCCAAACCACAGCATGTCTGTGGTTCCCTTAAAGCACTCAACAACATGTAGTTCATGTGAAGCAACTCTTAGCAGCTGTTTTAAACTGAAGTTGTGTGTCTTTGGGAAGCTTGACACAGTTCTACCTTTGTGATGGTTGACTGCAGTGCTCCAGCAGGAACGACGAGTTTCTTGTGTGCATCTGTAATAGTACCTGGTCTGTTTAAGTAATCCTGCCCTGCTGACTTACAGCACACAATAATTAAACGCTAAAATTTGGCAGCAGTGCAGTCAATCCACTTTTGTCCAGAACATGGGTGAGCTGTTGTTTCTTTTTTCGACAAAGACAGCAACACATCTGTTTAACAGACCAACAAAGGATGTGAAACAAAAGAAACACATTTCCAAATCCTGACACGCATCACGTTTGTGCCAATATTTAATCTGTTACGCAACAACGAAATATTTGCTCAAATTAATGAAAACTGTTTTCCCCTTCTGCTTTGACAATGGCTGCTTGCCTTTCATTTATAAGAGTTTATTAAACTATGCTGGAAGGAAAACAGTTTGTTTTAGAGAGAGCATTGGTCATTTTTGACCAAAAAAAAGGAAAAAGAAACAAGGTTCACTCATATTTGGCTTCAAAACCTGTGAAATAATTTTGTAAACTCACTGAAACCTGGCAACAACTTATCAGTTTTATTTTTTTTATTCAAATGCATACCAACAATGTAAAGAATGTAAAATCAATTAAGACATTGAGAAGTCTATGTAAATATTGACAAAATTCATTAAAGGGCAATTGAAAAAATCTTGTTCCTAAATTGTTCCACATTGATCAATATAATACTTTTCCCTACTGATATTTTTCCTCCCCTTGAATAGCTTCAGACTGAGACCAGTTTTGGATGCCTCACAGACGCCATCTTTATGGCTGCAGCATCGCATTAAAAAACAAATTCGAGGTGATTCGTACATAATTTTCCACATATTTTCCTGGAATCATTTGAACTCTCAAGATCACACTGCGAGTCACAGTTTCCAGGGTTTCCACATTGCTTTGGTGCACAACCAGCATCTGTAATGAATGACCAAAGGGGGCTGAGGGGTTTGAAATGATAACAGTGCATGAAGCGATTCCTTTCCTCACTTTGATAACATCTGTCTGTTTCGGCCCTCTGGGTTTATTTTGCAGGAGCTACATCTGTTGGCTTAAATATATCAAAGGTAAAGGTTGACATTTATCAGACACTAACTATATGGAGCGTGAACAATGAAAATATCTAAACATGTTAAATATCTACAAACGAAACTGTGCAGGTTGTACATTTAATAGACATTCTCACCAATTGCAAGGACAGGAAGTTGTGCCTTTTAATAAAAATAAAAAAACTATGCCATTTTCCTGCAAACACATATTTTCAACATGTTTTTTTCCCATCTGGATTACATGCTGTGTTCATGTAAACAGCTACCCAAATAAACTCATACTGCATATCAACACAAAGCCACTTCAAGATTCAGACTGTCGTTCATCAGGCTTCAGAGGATTATCCACTTACATCCACCTATCTTTGTAGTCTGGTTATGTTGTTTGAGTGTTTGCTCTCTCAATTTAAAGCAAGGTAGAGCTACGATGAAGGGTAGAGAGTAAGGAAGCATGCCTCTACCCACTCTCGCCATCTTCCCTTCCTTCTAGCTGCCTCCTTCTTTCAGACATCTGTCACATCTCCCAGATATCCTCTGCGCCTGAATAACTGATGACAGAGTGAATTTGGTGTCAGCACAAGACACCGTTAAACCATCCCTCCCAAAACTGTAATACAGACTGTTACTGTAAAATAAATGTTAATAAATACTACAAGATTAAAATCATTATTATTGTTTTTATATAAATTGAACAAAAGCTGTATTTGTGACAATGGTGTCAGAATGGTATTATCATTTCTGACCCCAATGTGAGTGAGTGGACAGACGGACGGACGCATATATACAATTTTTTGCTTTGTTTTGTTTTGTTTTTTGAATGTCCAGAGGACCAGACTTTTAGCTTTTTTAGATGTATTAATATAAACAAAAAAGGCTGATGTGGCAGCAAAACTTACATAAATGATGAGAAGGCATGGGGGAAGACAGGAGGATGACATCACACAGGATAATCTACGGAAAGGGGGACAATAAGGAAACACAGACTACTGTATATAGAGACACTAATGAGTGGATAAACACATACACCTAGGAAAGGACAACAGGTGACAGAGGCAGGAGATGATTACATGAGGGCGAAACACTGAGGAGGACAGGACAGATGACACCAGAATCACAAAATACACACAAATCCTCTCATATTCTTTGTCAACTCCTCCTCCAGGACCACCCCTACTCCATTTCCCTTTCCATCCACACCATGGTTAAACAGTTCAAACCCTGCTTCAATGCTGCAAGCCTTTATGTCCTTCCACTTGGTCTCTTAGATACATACCCAGTAAAACATCTACCTTCCTTCTCTGCATCATATCAGCCAGGTCTCTATTTGCCTTTTATCGTACCCACATTTAAAGTTGTCACCCTCAGTCCTACATTCTTGACTTTCCTCTAAAGAGATACAATGCTTTGTGCTGTATAGTGGCAGGTTTAAAACTGTCACTAAATATTCTACACTACCCATCCATCCATCCATCCTTTATCTTTACCCGCTGCTTCCTTTTTGGGCCACGGGGGTCCCTGTTGTCCAGCAGTCACTGTACGAGGAGCAGGACACACCCTGGACATGTCTCCAGTCCATCACAGGGACACATAGAGACAAACAGCCATTCACTCACACCTAGGGACAATTTAGAGTTAGCAATCAGCCTAACATGCACGTTTTTGGTCTGTGGGAGGAAACAGGAATACCCGGGGAAAACCCACGCATGCACAGAGAAAACATCCAAACTCCACCCAGAAAGGCACCCATCTGGGATTTGAACCAGAGTAACCTGCTCGCTGAGAGACAGCAGCTCTACCAACTGCACCACCGTGCTGCCCTATTCTACACTAAATTAATTAAAACAGCAGATTGTTTTAACATTTGTTCATTTTATCAATGGAAAACCAACAGAACCACACACCTTTTCCTGTAAACTTCTGCTTTATGAGATGGTGTCAGGACAATGTAAAGGGTTCTAATGTGCAAGACTGCTCATCCTGGTTAGTTTTAGCTTGTATTATTTTTACGTTATCTGATACACTTACACTTGAGACACTTTTTTTTTGTTTAAGACATTTGCTGCCTGAAAAAGAATAATAAAACTCATTATTACAATTGCTCATTATAATTACAAATCAGGGAGCTATAAATGATCTGTGAATACAGCTGATGAGGACATGTGCTGTGTAACATTTAGCTCTTCAAACCCTTCAAAATGTCATCCAGCTTTAATCTTCCTAATGAATAATCTTACCACTGTGGATGAACTCATAGTCATCTATTTTTCTGCCGTTTCCCTGTATTACATAAAAACACAACATTTAAAGCTCCTGTTTATCAATGGAAATGCATGCTGCGGAAAAAGATGGGAGTGTTTTCTGCTGTTTCACAAATCAAAACCTTGACATAAATGCTTTGATATAGAAGTGTCTGCTTACAGAACAGTGCCGATTACTCAAAGTAAACAAATATTTCCCAAGCAGTTTTTTTTTTATTGCCAAGGCTTCTAGAGAAGACAGTGCAGTCTAATTAAAGCATTGTTGCAGCTGATTTGAGGTCAGTTTAATAAGTATTTCTCCCAGTAACTGATGGCTGCATGAACTAGGGTCTCGATGTCAGCTGGCTGGCACAAACTAAATGCAGAGTGTCATTTTTCTTCACAATTTTGTACGTCTGTTGTGATGTGAGCACTGAACCTGAAATGCTCTTTCAAAGGTGTGAAAACCAGAAGGAGCCAATTGGGCAGAGCAGCATAAGGGACTGTCTACAAAGTGTTAAAACACATATGAAATATCTCCAAAATTATACAATATTACATATTTATAACTTAACTGATTAAATTACATTAACGTGGTACAAACATGTTTAAAATGATTTTTTTTTGGTGACACTACTGTCAAATTATCTATGTTATTAAAATAATTTTTGACGCTGCAGTTTGTAGACAGTCCCTTAAAGGTGCACTCTGCAGTTTTTGTAGAACGCAGCACTTATGAAAATTTTCAACAGGGAAAGCATTCTGGTCCCTCCCCACTCAGAGCCATATATGGCTCTGCTCCCCCTTGCTCTCGCTGCAGTTTCTGAATGCTCCGCCTCCACTACATGTCCTGTGGCAGCCGCGACAGAGCGAAGTTCTGTGATTATATGTTAATAAAACGTTCTAAAAAATAAAATAAAAACATGGAGCGCTGGTCCAGCACACCAGAACACCATGAAATCTGCTGAGCCTCGCGCAGCCACGTTGAACCCGAGTTTAATTCGCTCGTGACAAATTCATCCATTTCCTCATTTCAGTCAGTGGAGGAGGAAGCGATCACTTGACTTTTGGCAAAAACAAACAAAAGAAAAGTCCAGATCAGGGATGAAGAAGGGGAATTTAATACATTTGTGTCTCATACAAAACAGTTTTGCATCTCTTTGCAAGACTTTGAACGAGAACCTGCGCGGCCGTGGGGGCTGGGACAGGGGGGTGGGGGCGTGGGTTAGGAGCGTGAGCAGTGTTGCCAGATCTCACGACAGAAACAAGCTGTCAGCCCCATGAAAACAAGCCAAAACAAGCGACTTGCTCTTTGAATACAAGCCCAGCAACCCACCCCATTGTGTAAAACAAAGGCCATTTTTAAACAGTATAAACATATTTAGTATGGCATCACATATAACCAACAAAATTATGCTTTGAAGAACGTATCCAGTCTAAAATATAATACATTTTGCATTTTTATACAGCTGGTTTCTTGTCATGCGTACAAATTAAAAAAATAAAATTAAAATTAAACTGCAAAGTCAACAAAAAACTTTCTTGAATCTCTATCCTGAATCATGCTCAATGAAGCAGGTAGAAAAATACCAGCATACAGGTAGAAAAAAACACCAGCATACAGGTAGGAAATAACTTTTTACCTTTTCACCTGAACGTAACATCCGCCTTGACGTAACATACGTGGAAGGGGGGCGTGACAAACGACATACCACTCGCATTACTGTTTGACAGGAAAACAAGCCCAAATAAGTGACTCAACGTCCAAGGCAAGCCCAAAAAACAGCCACAAGCGGTTCACCGAATTTATAAGCGACTCCAGGAAAAAACAAGCCCAATGTCGCTTGAAATAAGCGGACTTGGCAACTATGATGCGTGAGAAGTGAGAAGCTCTGTTTTTATTGGCTGGTTAACGGCGGGTCACTGTGGCTTTTTAGAAATGCTTATTTACCACCTGGAGAAGCAAGGGGACTATAGTTTTTTCAGAGATTACTTTGTCTAACATCAGTCTGTCAGGAGATAGTGACAGAGTGAAGAAATATGTTAAAAATATATTTTTTAGAAAACTTACAGACTGCACTACAGAAACTGCAGACTACAGCTTTAACCTCACAAGCAGATGGTGTTGTGTTGACTTTTAAACACAGTTCAAATCAACACCAACTCCTCAACTTCAGCTCAACACAACAGCAACTGTGCATAAAGCTGGTGAAGTTTCTCAGTCGTCCAGGACATGATAAATCAAAAAGGCGTTCAATTCAAGATCAACTGGACTTTATGGAGCAACCTCCTCTGGACAAAACTCCGCTATTCACCTCCACCTCACGGACAAGGGACACTCATTTGAGGATGAAAATGTGCAAATTTTGGACCGAGAGCACAGATGGTTTGAGAGGGGTGTTAAGGAAGCTTTGTATGTTAAGAGAGAAAAACCTTCTCTTAACAGAGGAGGAGGTCTGAGATTTCAACTTTCCAAGACTTACAACTCAGTTTTGGGGCTGATTCCCAAGCTTTTTACACCGGATGGGAATAGAGGTGTCTTGTCTATGAATTAGACTAGCAATTTTTTTTTTTTTTTTTTACCTCTGTTGTTGGGCTGTGAGGTGTTTTTATCAATTTACATACATTTGTGTGTCTTCTGTCAGAGACTTCAAGGGAACCCCCTACTGTTAAGGTGTGATCTGTCAATTTACATGTATGTGTTACCTCAGCTTGCAACCAACATATGTTGGTGCGTGACTCCTTTTGCAAATCCACGTGCACACAGTCTGGTTTTGTCAGATTTCAACTTTCTAAAACTTATGGTGCGGACCTGCAGCTGTTTTCCAAGACGCATCCCACCTGATGAGAACAGAGGAGCCTCACTTGTGAATTAGATTAACAAAGACTTTGACAGGTCCCTGGTATCAATGTGTGAAGTGTTTTTTGTCAATTTACATACAGTAGGATGTGTGTGTGCTTTCTGTAAGCTCTGCTTTTTCACACACTGAACTTTGAATGGGTCACAGGCACGTGTTATCCCAAATATGTGTGTGTGTTAGCTTCCAATTTACCTAGTTTGGTGTGTATCAGTGGCCCAGCTTGCTTATAACTTCTCTCTCCCTCTCACAGTCTTCAAAGAATTGAGAAAGCTTATCGGATGATGAGCGAAACGTCTTCTGTTACAAATAAAGTCCAGTTGATCTTGAATTGAACGCCTTTTTGAACTGTGCATAAACTCCACTGTTTTAATTTATTTTTTTGCAGATGTTACATTTGACAAAGCAAGGAATCAATTTCCATACCGTTTAGTTTTCATTCTACATCTGGCACT
>JBBPBX010016454.1:0-40397 GCA_038048925.1 Garcialebias charrua
TATAACCAATTCAAGACCTATTGGCTGTTGTCCATGTCACTCACTCTCCCTCTCATACTTTGTGTGTCTTCACTAACCCTCACCTTGGTCTCTCCTTTGCTCTGCCCCCTGCTCTTTTAACAATTATGGGGGCTTTTCTGTAGCCATGGCAGTTCGCCACGATCAATTACATGTAGAAGAAACCCTGGTGCTCCCTGTATCTTTCTTTTTGTCATACTCACTAATCTCACTTGTTATCTCCCACCAGTGTCACATCACACATGCATTGAGCATGGGATTTGAAAAAGGTGTCAAATTTGGTCTTAATGGGTTATTGTCTTTTTTTTTTCACCAAAAATTTGTTTTACAAAGTGTGCAATTTCTGTCTTTCTCCATTAGCATGCCTTGTACTATGTTTAGGATTGCTGTCTATGGAAAGAAACAATGGGATAATTGTTTATTTTTCTCTGTCAAAAGGAAGTCGAGGATCTGAGACAGTCAGCAAAGCCAAACTCACATGTCAAGAGGTAAGTCATAAAGCATTGTACAAAGCATTAACTGTTTTTGCAGTTGGGACAGAATATTGACTAGAAGGGGAGCAGTTTCCAACAGAAAAAAGGTAAAGGGAGAGAGAAGGTTAGGATAGGGAAAGGTAGGTCCTTTCTCTTCCCTGTCATCCTCCCTCCAAACCTCCTCTTACTACTGTCCTCTCTTATATCTCTTATATATGAGCGGAGTAAACAAGAGGTTAGGAGAGAGGAAGTGAGTAGAAAAGGCAGAAGAGAGGGAAAAGAGGTTGGAGAAGTTTGCTTCCTTTCATTTAATCCATTTTCCCTGCATCAATGAACAGTTTATTTGTTTCTTATACCGGTAGTAACTGCCTACGTATTTACAACACTGATCTCTGAACAAACAGGGGTGTTCCTGATTATGTATTTCTATATATCAATGCATTTCTGGAGTCACTGAATCAAATCCCTGCCCAGAGACCTTTCTGGGTAGAGTTTGTATGTTCTCTCCGTGCATGGGTGGGTTTTCTCCGGATACTCCAGCTTCCTCCCACAGACCAAAAACATAAATGTTAGGTTAATTAATAACTCTAAACTGTCCCTAGGTGAGAGTGAGTGGTTGTTTGACTCGTTTGAATCTACCGGTATGTGGCCCAGTGATGGACTTGCGACCTGTCCAGGGTGTACCTCACCCCTTGTACAGTGACTACTGGGTATGGTCACGAGTGATCCCCATGACCCTGAAAGGAAGATGCGGGTATAGATAATGGATGGATGGATTTGTTTGTATTTGGTATTTTGTTAACTGCATTTTTTTATTTTGGCAGGTCAAAGGCTTCAGTGGGAAAAGAGCATTCTCCACGGAAATCCCTTCGTATTAAAGAAGCACAAACCCTCAGTGGTGAATCAACCCATAAACATGTGAGAACAAGACTACTACTGTAAAGGTTCAATTTTTGTTGTAATTGTTGTTGTCACCTTGATAGAAAAGTGCAGAATTTGACAGTAGGCTGTGAATAATCTATTAACAACAACGCAAAATGCATACTTATGACTTTTTCTTTTTTTCCAGGCTTTTTGGAGGTGATCAAAGGTCTTAAGGTCATTGTGACCTTGAACTAGCATCCATCTCATTCTCATGAACGCATATATGCAGCGCTTTAAAGAAATTTATTCAAATGAACACTCACTTGGCCTAAGGATGAGCTGCTTGGATTTTAGTGGTCAAGGTTAGGATCACATAACCAATCATTCTGTTCTCTTTATATTCCAGGACATTGAATCCAGAGAGGCTGAGGCAGACATTGCGGAGAAGACCATGGGCATCTACACTGTCCGAGCAGAGGGTCGTGGTCCTGATGGTCCAGGTAATGGACGCTTTGCTGATGTTGGAGTTGTGCTGGAAGGTGTGGAAGTCCTCCATAACCTACAGAGTGTCAGCCATGCGTGCGTGATGCTTTATGGACTGATCTATGCACTCAACTTGAGCTATCCGAAAAGCCTGACCCGTACATTCGAGGTGTACCAGAAAATCCTGATGAACCTGGACTCAGCCAAGCTGTCACCAAAAGTACAGACACTGAAACTCAAATTGCCCCAGTGATTTGGCTGGCAATAATGCACATACACAGCTACCTGATTTTTTGTCAGTTTCTCCATCATACAGACTGTTTAAATCCCTTATAGTTTTTGAAGGGTGTGTCAGGAAAATACCTGTTTAATGTTCTTTTTTTTTTCTTTTGATGTTGAAGCACTTAACAGGAAGTGATGTGTGAATGTGGCTGTGTAGGTGAGTTCTTATGCAAGTTCATAGATGGTTGGTTTCTAAAATGTTTTAGCGGGACATATTGTATTACCTCAGCTCAAACCAGATTTTTTTTCTTGAATTGTTTCCAGATTCAGTGGAGTTAAGTGTTACAAAGATTTGTTCTAAAAGGTGCTTAAGTTTCTACAAAATCCACTAAGGTGAAGTCTTTATTTTTTTTACTTGTAATATTTTAGGAAAAGTATGGCCAAAATGGGACCTATGGTCTTGTGAATATGCACAAGTGAAACTTTAATTTTGATATTATAATTTTGTGTATTTAATATGATTTGAAGTTTAATAAAGATGTTGAAAGAACAACAACTGATTGCTTCATTAAGATTGTTGGTATGAATGGAAAGGAATTGCATAAATGTTATGCATTTTGATTAATTTAGTTCATTACATATGCATAAATGACATGTAATTAAAATAAATATATGCTATTTATATTGAATAATAAACCTGATTATTATGCAAATTAAAATAATATTCTTTATGTATTTGAAATAAATACCCTCAAGATTATTCATTTAGAGTAATTATATGTTATTAATTCTGAATACATAAACCTGAGGGTTATGCATTTAAAATAAATAGGCCTTATTACATGAATGAATATGCATCATGTAAGGTTTATTTCATAGGTTTGCCTTAAAATTATCTAATAAAAAGGCACGCAATTTTGTCATTTAATAAAATTACATAAATCTTAAAAATTGGGGTTAAATATTTCTGTGAGTGTGAAAGCCTTTTGTGATCTGTAAAGTTAGCACGTGTGTAGATTGGTAAATGGATGTGGACACAGATTGTGCGTGTTAGTAAATTTTCCATCCTGTTGAGAGTGGCTCCTGTAGTTGAGCTTGGCTGCCCCTGGTGGTAGGTTTGATTATTACATGTGATGTCAGCATTTATCCCTAAGAAACATCTCAAGTTTTATATGTTGACTTTTCTGTCACTAACCGTGTTTCCATCTATTTTCATTTCGAATTTTGAGCTAATTTTTGAAATCTCACAAATATGTAAATACAAATTAATGCGGATCAGAAGTGTTTCCATCTACTGGCTTGAAGCGCATCCACCAGGCCACGCACAGCGTCATTACGTCAGACGCCAGCGTCATTACGTCAGACGTCAGCGTTGCGCATGTCTACAGTAAACAGGAAGTAGCGGTTGAAAACAGAACCCGGCCACACATCTCGTCAAAATGGAGAGAATATTTCAGGTACGTGTTGCTATCGGGCAAGTTGTATTTATTCTGTCATGCCAACTAGTTTTAGCGATGTTACATGTTGTCCGGAGCGGAAACAGCTGAACGTCACGTGACGTGAATGTTCGCTACGGCAGAACTGAGTCGGAAAATCTGTTTCCATCTGTCGTTTTGCGCATCTGCTCATTTTCGAAGATCCCAAAAACCACCTCAAGCGAGCGTATAAACTTTTTGGCGAATTTGAGGAAGTAAATTCGCATTTTGCCGTTTCCATTAAGCTTTTCTGCTGCGATACTTCAAAATGCGCAGCTAGAAACCTTGATGGAAACACGGCTACTGTCTCATGGCAGCCTTAGGATTACTCTTTGACAACGCAGGTCTTTTACTTTGCAGAGAGAAACAAATATATATTAAAGACCCAGCTTTCCTTGAAATAATGCTTATTGCCTTCAGCCTTTCATGCCAGGGTTTTAAACTAAAATCATCCTTTGTTAGTAAATGAAAGTTATAACCATTTCTGTTAAATCTTGAAAAAAAGATCACATGCAATCTCATGTGATATTCACTTGTGATCTGTTAGCATTCGGAGTGTGTGTTGTGAGGCACTCTCAGCTACTACCACACCAAATTGTAGCTCTGTATTTGAAACTTTCACTGAGTTATAACCCTTCCTGTGTAGGTCGATTAACTGTGGTGGCCATCTTGATCTGAGTTAACCCCAACTGTTAATCGCTTGTAGATGAACATCAGTTGATTATTATTTTCTAAGTTTCATTAAAAATCCATTCAGTAGGAGAGGTGATTGCAATATTTATGGGGAATTGACAAACTTAGATTTCATGTAATTGGTTAGCGCTCTAATTTTAGCTCAGTGTCTCAAACTGACTGAGTTACAGCCATTGTTGTGTTTGCTAATACAACATTGCTGTGGTGGTCATCTTCAATGTATTGACTCCAAACGTTTATCAGTTGTAGGTGTACATTCAGTACCGTAATTTACTGACTATTGAGTGCACCCGAATATAAGCTGCACACAGTAAATATATTTTTTAAATGTTTTGTACACATATAGGCCACACTTACTTGTCTGTAAGTCAAAGGTGTCTGGCAGCATGCAGCTACTAAGAGATGTGCAGCTCTTAGATCAAGAATCAACCAGATGTTTATAGACTTTATCTTACTGTTCAACACACGGGCAGAGTGAACCCCACAGGTTTTACTTTATTGAATGGCATCACACAAACTAGAACATAATGAGCACATAATCTAGCAAGAACAGACTAATCGCAAAAAAAAAACCAATGCTAAACAACTAACCAAAATGATTAACAACTAACATACATTTTACCCATAATCCCTCCCTGAGGCCATGTGACTGACAGTCAACCAGCAGAATGATAATACATACATGTTACATACACAAATACTTAAAGTAAATGTTTTTTGTTTGTTTGTTTGTTTGTTTTAACAATGCCATTAACATGGCTGGTTTAAAAAACAGCAGCCTACCAGGAAGAGGTTGATCACTATCATCATATTCCTTCAGCTTGTATAAGCTGTCCTGCTCTACAGAGCAAAAGTTGGGGGAATGCCCCCTTCCCCATTCTCTCATTCCCACTTCCCCATATCTTTGGTTTGACTGTGACCTGTTTGGTAATTTCATGTCAGATTTTATTTTTTACTGTTATTTATTCAGGTAGTCTCATTGAGTCACAAGGACCCACTCCCCAAGAGAGACGTGTATTGGGCAGCTATTTGAGCGCCCGGGTGTGACGAGGCTAAATGTTTTGGTGGCATGAAGCCCGTTAGCCCGTCAAAAAAGAAAATCCATTAATTAGCTGCAGCATTGTCTGTTCAAAACATGGAAAAATGTAGCAGCTTATAGACCGGAAACTACGGTAATTACTTTCTGATTCATCGTTGCAATCCATCCAGTGATTAATGATATTTTGCTAACAGACACTCAGTGATTGTGTGTTTGTTGAAACAAAAACATGTCTGCTTCGCAGCAGGTGATTAAAATATATAAAAATAACAGATGTTCTACTTTTGGGAGAAGCATGTATTTTCTTTAAAGCCTCTTTTGATGTTCATAGACAGAGGTCTGAAGTTAAAAGTCTTGAAGGTGCTGTACGTTTCACTTCTGACCCCACAAAGAAACCTGCAGAATGCACCTGTTTGCTCTTCAACAACCACCTGCTGGTTAAAAACCTGCTGGAGGGTCATTATCCTGACAAGAGTGGACTTTGCACCAGCACCTGGGCACATCTGTCGTTCTTCTCACACATGTGGCACAGTGATTGTGGCTCTGTGCTCACACAGTTATTAAGTAACTGAACTTCACAAAAGCATTATTATCCTCTCCATTGTGAGTCAAGCTGTTCTAATACCTTTTCTTGTTTGGCTCTTTGAAGCAGAATGGGATTTTTCTTTGTCCCTGTTTGATGTGTGTGTAGGCGCCTGTGGACAAATGATTTACTTTGTTTCCTGCCGTCTTTTTTCATTCATTCAACCTTTATTTAGTCAGGTAAATCTTTTGAACCTCAAGGGCTCATTTACGAAAGCGACCTGCTAAAACTAAAGAACAATGAACAGCAGTGGTATAATTTCCTTAAACAATAAACAATAAACAAACAAACAATAAACAATAGAAAACAAAAGAGAGAAGAAAAAAAAAAAAAAAAAGAAAGTTTTTTTTTTTTTTTTTTTTTACAAAGTATCAAAAAACTAGCAAAACATTATAAGGTAGACGTATAAAATCAAAGACAGGAACAGATCTGCATTGGTTTTTGCCAGGATTCCAACAGATTCTGAAAACCATTTAGAGAAGTCAAGGTCGAGAGCTTCAGATCTTTTTGTAAGATATTCCATGAAGCAGGAGCGGAGTAGGAGAAGGCCCTTTTTCCAAGTTCAGTCCTCACTGACGGAACACTGCAGGTAATCATGTCCTGAGAGCGCACACTGTAGCTGCACTCACGCAAAGACATGTAGGAGGAGATGTATGAGGGCAGCAGACCAAGAAGTGATTTAAAGATGAAAATGTACCAGTGGAAGAGTCTGCGTGAGGTTAATGATGTCCAGTTAACCAGTGAATACAGGGTGCAGTGGTGGGTACGATAATCACAACCAGTTATGAATCTTAGTGCACCATGATAGACAACATCCAACATCCGCAGGGTGCTTGTAGGAGCATTCATGTAGAGAATGTCACCGTCTTTCTTCTTGGTATTTATTTATTTTATTGTTTCTAATATTATTTCAAACGCTACTTCTTTTGCATGTATTTATAGTTTGTTGTATTATTTAAAAGAAATATATGTTCAAGAACAACTTTGAAAGAACGTCGGGTGTTCGGGTTGAGTGTGACATCCTTTCGTCGTCTGGTGCTAATTACAGTAGTGTCGTTCTTCTTTAGAAAAGGACTGAGATTACAGTCACAAGAAAATTAGTATTTCATTTTTAATATCTGAAATTGTCTTTTTCCCGGTCGATCATGATTTATTTATTTATTTGTTATCAAATGTATGAAGTGTACTGAAAAAATATACAATAATTTAAATTTCTACAGCTGGAGAAAACATGTCCCTTAATAATTGGTGCTTTTTTTAAAATATGCTACTAAAAATGTTGTATTTTCTTTATGAAAACAGACTTTTTTTTTAAGAAAGGATATGAAACTCTTCACCAGCAGATATGAAACTATGTCATTGTAAATTAAAGAGCTACCATTTCATAATGGAATGCATGTCACTCCATCAAATGTTAAGAAGTTATACAGTTGTAGTCAACTTGGTTAATCTTTAAACATAAAGATTGTGCAACCTCTTGACATATGGTGAAATATCACTTCAAGTTTGTGTTGTGGATGACTCTCATATACTACCACACCAAACACTAGCTCTGTATTTGTAAAATTAACTGAGTAAAACCATTTTTGTGTTTGCTAAAAGTACATCGCTGTGGTGGCCATCTTGAATCAGATTATCTCTAAACGTACCGGTTATAGATGTACATCTAAAGATCAAGTTACATTAAAATTCAGCAAGTGGTTCACAGGATATTTTGCTAACAGACACAAGTACAAACAACAACTGTCCTTGCCTTTCAGTGGCGGGTGATTAAAAGGACACTTTGTCTTCCATCCATCCATCTTATCATATTTTCCTACTACTTTCGTTTTGGGTCACGGGGGTCACTGGTGTCCATGTCCAGCTATCAGTGTGCAAGAGGCAGGGGACACCCTGGCTGGGATTTGAACCAGGGTTGACCTCAGGGTTGCCAGATCTCCAGACCGAAAGAAGCGATCAGCTCCTTCAAAACAAGCACAAACAAGCGACTCGCTCTTTCAAAAAAAGCCCCAAAAAAGCACCCCATCCCATTGTGTAAAAAAAGGCAGTTTTAAACAGTATAAACATATTTATTATGGCATTACATATAACAAGCAAAATTATACATTAAAGAACGTATTCAGTCTAAAAAATAAAAATACATTTTGCATTTTTCTCCCATCTGTGGTCGTGGTCAGATCCAGTCTTGAAGAGCACGCTCTTTCTCCCAATCTTTATTATATTTTTTTCCATATTTACCCCACTTAGAGCTCATATTAGCGTTGTCTTGTCTAGACATTTCACTAAATTCTTTAGTTTGTAGCAGGTCGCTTTTGTAAATGAGCCCTCGAGGCTCAATGAGATTTACCTGACTAAATAAAGGTTGAATGAATGAATGAATGAATAGACAAAGAATAAATAACAATGTTGCATTCGCGTGTAGTCGGATGTCCCGTGAAGAAACACGGTTTTTAATTTTAAACTCACTTTGAAAGTAATTTTCATTAATTTATCATTTTGTTTGCTAAAAACTAACATAGTTGAATGATACAAGATATATATGTTGTGTCACTATATGCTGCTCATGCTGACTCATCATTAATTGCTCGCGCTTATATAGTTTTACCGGCTCTGACTGTCGCTTGCGCCAACTGCACCTGAACGTAACATCCGCCTTGACGTAACATACGTGGAAGGGGGGCGTGACAAACTACCTACCACTCGCATTACTGCTCGACTGAAAAACAAGCACAAATAAGCGACTCAATGTCCGCGAGAAGCCCAAAAAACCGCCACAAGCGGCTGATCAAATTTGAAAGCGACTCCAGGGAAAAATAAGCCCAATGCCGCTTGAAATAAGCGGACTTGGCAACTATGGTTGACCTGCTTGCTGAGGTGGCAGCTCTACCAACTGCACCACTGTGCTGACTATACTTTGTCTTACCCATTCAACAGCTGTTGTTTAAATGTGCTTAATAAATAAAGTTGATTTAAGTGTCAGTAAGTGTCGTCTGTAATCCTAATCTCTGTTGATGTAAAGAGGGTCAGAGATTACAGAGTGGTACTTCAGTCACTTTAGTCAACGAGGTGGGACTAAGAAGTACTTGTTATGGGGGTTGAGATGGTGTAGAGAGGCAGGGCAGCTGACTCTGGACCCACAAGTCCCAGGTTCAATCCCCAGTCATTTCACATGCCATGGTGTCTCTGAGCAGGACACCCACAAATGCTCCTCGGCACCCTCAATAGCTGCCCACTGCTCCACCTGGTGGTGGATGGGTTAAATGCAGAGATCCATTTATAATACTAATAATACAGTAATGTATTTTCCTGTCATCTGTGTATGTTTCCCATACACAGACGAAATTCATCTCTGCATTTAACCCAACCACCACCAGTTGGGGCAGTGAGCAGCCAGAAAGCGCCTGGGGAGCTGGATTTCCACCATTGTATGGGAACATACAATGATGACAACACATTTGTATTATTAGTATTATTACTTTGTATTATTATTATATTATTATTATTATTATTATTATTATTACAGTATTATTATGGGGCAAGATTGACAAGCATAGCAACAGTGGTTGTCTGACTCAGAACACTAATCCTCAACCTGCTGACACCGCGCAGTCAAGAAAAAGTTCATTCAACATCAAATACTTTGGAGACAATAAGAGAAAATCATTTTAAGACGTTTCATTTAAACGTCGAGACAGAAATCCAGTTCCAGATCACCTTCTCTGAACGATGAGAAAATAATTTCTTGAAGACGTCACCCGCCGCCGTGTTGTGAGATCTCAGAGTTTGTGTTGAGGATGACTCTCAGCTACTACCACACCACGTTGCAGCTCAACATCTGTAAATCTGACTGTTGTCACGGCGATGAGCTGTGTAAACCTCTGGATTTGGGTCAACTCCAAAAGTTCATCCGTCGTTGAGTTTTCCAAAAGTTTCATGAAAATCGGTGATTTATGGAATATTTTGCTAACACATCCTGCATGTTCCTCTGCTTTACCACAGCTGATGTGAACGAATGACTGTTTCACAGGATTCTGCAGAACTTGAAGACATTATCACCCTCGCTCCTTTAGGCGCCGGCGATAGCCACATTAGCATGAAGACTTTTAAAGAAGACGTTGATGAAGTATACAGTCATGCACTGATGCAATATTTAATGTGCTAATAACACGGGGAGTTAAAAGTGGAGAAACAACGGAGCGCCCTTCTGTAAATGTTCGAGTCGGCCCTTTTCATATTAGACACGATCCAGCAGCTCTGTTCTCACAGAGCTTGTCAGCGCAGCTTGTTCACAGCTAATGCACCTTGATAACAGTTTATCTGTTTTAACTGTGCTATATAGATATAATTGACTTGACTTGACTAAGAGCCGCTGCTTCTCCACATCGAGAGGAGCCAGTTGAGGTGGCTCGGGCATCTGGTTAGGATGCCTCCTGGACGCCTCCCTGGTGAGGTGTTCCGGGCATGTCCCACCGGGAGGAGACCCAGAGGAAGACCCAGGACGCGCTGGAGGGACTATGTTTCTCGGCTGGCCTGGGAACGCCTTGGGATTCCCCCGGAGGAGCTGCTCCAAGTGGCTGGGGAGAGGGAAGTCTGGGCCTCCCTACTTAGGCTGCTACCCCCGCGACCCGACCCTGGATAAGCGGAAGAAGATGGATGGATGGATGGATGGATGGATGACTAATGCAGCAGAAACAAATGGAACTGGTCATTTAGAAGAAGGCCACGTACAGTTGCATATTCATCACATCTGCACCTTTTTACACAAAGTCAATCATTTATTTGCTCAGACCAGTTGTTTAGCGTGACAGCACTCTGCATTGATGATGATGATGATGATGATGATGATGATGATGATGATGATACATTTTTATTTCAGACAGACATTTCACCACAAAACATAATAATAAAGACTTTATTTTTTCTAAGTATAGATACAGAATCTTAATATCAAATAAACATACCCAATTTTTATATGCTAAGATACATTTTTCTTTTCCTTTCCTCTAAGGGTGACTGTGAGTCTGAAAAGGAGCATGATGAAGTTTAACTTATATTATCATACCCCTTATTCATTATCAGCAATTATCAGCAGACCTGACGTTCCAACAGAATTAAACTGACAGTTTCAGACTTTCACCACTTGAGGTCAGTGTTGCACCTGAGCTGAATATGAATTTACCTGACTAAATAAAGGTTGAATGAATGAATTTATTAATTCATAGCATAAATAGTCTTCCTGTTGCCAGCATCCTTTCCACACACAAAAAATAATAATAATAATAATAGAAATAACTATGACAGTATTTTCTGGACTAGATGAAAGTATATACATACTCACATAAATATACATACACATCTACCTGCATGAATACATAGATAATTATTATTCACTAAACTCTCGGTCATGTGCTCATTCAGTTTGCACTACTTCTCATATTTGCACTAATGTTTGTATTACATTACTGCCTATAGTCATACTACTGTTTACATTCACTGTTTACATTTATTAATACGGTTTNAAACCTCTGGATTTGGGTCAACTCCAAAAGTTCATCCGTCATTGAGTTTTCCAAAAGTTTCATGAAAATCAGTGATTTATGGAATATTTTGCTAACACATCCTGCATGTTCCTCTGCTTTACCACAGCTGATGTGAACGAATGACTGTTTCACAGGATTCTGCAGAACTTGAAGACATTATCACCCTCGCTCCTTTAGGCGCCGGCGATAGCCACATTAGCATGAAGACTTTTAAAGAAGACGTTGATGAAGTATACAGTCATGCACTGATGCAATATTTAATGTGCTAATAACACGGGGAGTTAAAAGTGGAGAAACAACGGAGCGCCCTTCTGTAAATGTTCGAGTCGGCCCTTTTCATATTAGACACGATCCAGCAGCTCTGTTCTCACAGAGCTTGTCAGCGCAGCTTGTTCACAGCTAATGCAGCAGAAACTAATGGAACTGGTCATTTAGAAGAAGGCCACGTACAGTTGCATATTCATCACATCTGCACCTTTTTACACAAAGTCAATCATTTATTTGCTCAGACCAGTTGTTTAGCGTGACAGCACTCTACATGCATGTGATCTATTTATAGATTGCATTGATGATGATACATTTTTATTTCAGACAGACATTTCACCACAAAACATAATAATAAAGACTTTCATTTTTCTAAGTATAGATACAGAATCTTAATATCAAATAAACATAACCAATTTTTATATGCTAAGATACATTTTTCTTTTCCTTTCCTCTAAGGGTGACTGTGAGTCTGAAAAGGAGCATGATGAAGTTTAACTTATATTATCATACCTCTTATTCATTAATTCATAGCATAAATAGTCTTCCTGTTGCCAGTATACCTTCAAAAATAAAAAAAATAACTATAACAGTATTTTCTGGACTAGATGAAAGTATATACGTACTCGCATAAATATACATACACATCTACCTGCATAAATACATATATAACATTTACTTATTTACACATCCACACACACATATACACAGATCAGCACCCGATTGTCCAAATCATCCTCAGTTCTATCATTACCATCCAATTTCTCACCCTTGATCATCCTTATACTTTTGAATAATAACCATTTTTAGTATTTTCTTAAAATACCTCATGCTTGGACTTTACTTCAACTCTTTGGTGAGTTTATTCCAAATCTTCACTCCAATGACCGAAACGCACATTCTTTTCATTGTTGTTCTCACCTTCAAAGTTCTGAAATTCATATTTTCTCTATAGTCATATCTCCTGTCTTTATCAATAAATAAGTTTTGTATATTTTCTGGTAATAGTTTGTTTCTAACTTTATACATAAATTGTGCATAAATTCATTCACGAATTTGTTGAACGAAAAGACAAAATATTTTTAAATTGGTTATTTTGGTTGACAAGCCTTGGAACCGTAAAGACCTCTACTCGGACGTAGAGGCTAAAAGTTGATAAAAAAGAAGAGCGACAAGTTATCAGTAACATCTTAAAGTTAAGACGTCATCTTGTTGTGAGACACTGAAGTGAAACTAAACAATAATCATGTGACGGGTCTTTTTGACGGGGTGGAGCAGTCGATAAAGCTGCCGCCTCTCAGCGAGAAGGTCGCTGCATCGAATCCCAGCCATGGGGCCCGTTCTGGGTGTTTGCATGTTCTCTCCGGGCGCTCCGGTTTCCTCCCACATACTAAAAACATGCATGTTCAACTGATTGGAAACTCTAAAGTGTGAGAGTGAATGTCTTGCTTCTCTATGTGATGGACTGGAGACATGTCCAGGGTGTCCCCCCACCTCTCTCACAGGGACTGCTGGATATGGGCACCAGTGACCCCCCATAACCCAAAAAGGAAGTCTTTATTTAGAGCCAGGCTCCCCACAGCTGGCCTGATGTTCCGACAGAATTAAACTGACAGTTTCAGACTTTGACCACTTGAGGTCAGTGTTGCACCTGAGCTGAATATGAATGACCTCCAGGTAGATCATCCAACAAGAGTCAGGTCCTCTGGATGTCGTTTGGATTTATCCGTTCATTTATTTTATTTTATTTTTAATCAATGAAAAGGGTGCCGAAAGAAGAAAATTATTATATCTGCCCCTTATTTAAAAAATATATAAAATAATTTAAACAAAACTCAGGCTTGAACAATCCCCAAAGCTACATTTTTCACATCATACTTTCCTAACAATTTTAACTGAATCATCTTTTTAAACATAAATTGTTTTAGAAATGTTTATGTTGATAAAATTCCACAATCCTATTCCCTGAATTACAACGCAGCTCCTTCACATTATAATATAATAATAATAATAATGAACTTTATTTGTATAGCACCTTCCTACAATGCCTTGCATTGACCAAGGTGCTTAACAGGACAGAAAATATAAAAACAGGTACAATAAATAAACACTAGTTCTAAATGGAGGTTTTACAAACATTTCCATTCTCTTTAGGTTATAATCACTCTTGAACAAATTTTAATTGAATATTTGGGGGTAACATTTTAATGAGCTTTATACATGACTTGTAAAATACTACATTAACCAATTCATAAAATTTTCATAATTTCAATTGATGAAATAATATATTTGTTGGGTGACTATAGCACTTCCTAATAATAATTAATATAGCTCATTTTGTAAAATAAAAATAATTTGTAATTGTGTTGCATGTTTTTTCCCCATACTTCAATACAATAAATTAAATGCGGATCAATCAATAAGAAATGTTGGGAAAATACTTTTGTTTAAATATGGCAACAATATGAGTAAAATGTTGGCATTCCAACAGTCTAAAGAACTCCAAGTTTCCACTCTGACATTAAGTTGGTTGTATTTGTGTTCATTGTAGAACTGAAAAAAAAAAAATCTTAAAAATCCAAACTGTTTCTTTTCTAACAATAAATTGAAAAGTTGTAACTTTTGATCTTTGTTAGAAGCTTCCTCTACTAAAGATTGTTTTGAGACACTATTAGCTACAGTATAAAGCAGAGAATGTTGTGATTCCTTTGCCCAAAGACCTTTGTGATGTTGAGGTAATCTGGGACAGGCTGCCCCATCAAATCTTCAACACTGTGCTTTAAATGGTCATGGACTTGAAGTGACTATGGATTATTCATTGATTATGAATTAATAATTGATTATGGATTAATCATTGATTATGGATTATTCATTGATTATGGATTAATCAGTGATTATGTATCTAAACGTGTAACTTCTCTGTTCAGATAACCAGGTTCTGCAGTTTGGGAAGCTGGTGAGCACCTCCAACACCTACGAGCCCACCGCCCCCGGAAGCCCCAGGAAGGTCGTGACTGTGACCACAGACCAACCTCTGCTCTGGAGCATGGGAATCAGGAGGCGACTAAAATGTTGAAAGAAGCACCAGCATGCTTTGAGTTTTACGCACTTATGAAAATAATGTTCTTAAATTCAGAAATGATCAAGGTGCCTTTTATCTATATTCATGCTGGACTCTTGATTTAGTGCACAGTGCCTGATTGTAATGATATTTATGTAGTGAACATCACTTTTAAATATAAAACATTTGTATCAACATAATAAAACAAATACAATTTGCATTAAAAACAAAATCAGTATCTGGCTTTGCATTTTTTAATTTTATTTACATGTCAAAATAAAAAAAAAGGTTGAGAACAGGATGTAAAAGTGTCCTTTCAGTTTCCCACCACACCAGTCCAATAACACTGCGTGCGACCGCAGACGTCATGTTCCTTTAATCAGGATTCAACCACCGCTAGAAAACAAAATGTGAAAGTTATTAGAAATGCATCTGAATTTTCATGATATTCACAGTAAATGACGAAGCTTATAGTGACGTTAGACATCTGAACTTGTGTTTTAGTTTTTCCTATTGAAGATACTTTCTTATTGTGGTACATAGTTAAAAAATACAATTATGAAGTTTGTCAAGAACGTGTCAAGGTATAAAGCCAATTTTCCAAATTACCTTTCAAAATACGTGTCTCGTCTGAATTTACATACTAGCACGATTACACCGGCCTAATTAGCACTCATTTGTAGTCTCTTTCAAAGTTACTTAAAATCAATGCATCTCTTTGGTATTCACACCCAATTTTAATAATGTAATAAATGGGTCATTTGTTTTGCACATTTAAAAAAAACTATTTTGATCCAATGCAGCCTTTTCGTGATGCGACTAAATGACGTTGTTCAGATTCAAAATCTTAACTCCATCGGTGAACGAAGATTCCCTGACTGCAGCCGTACAACAGGGTTTTAAACACACCGCCATACGCAGTCTGCAGGGTGGTAAGTTTATAAAATGTAAAAGGGTGCAGCATGGTGACTGGTTGTAAAATCAGCATGATTCTGATGTATGTGCGGATTTTTATACAGCAAAGTGTGTTTTGTTCTTACACAATGATGTTGTTGATGGGGATATGGATGAGCTTGACAAAGAACCCGATGAAACCCATGATGGCAAACCCAATTGCTGTGGCCATGGCAATCTTCTGAAACTCTGAAAGAGGACAAAACTCTGTTAGAAACACTGAACAAAACTCATCTGTGTTCCGACATGAATTAAATGTCAACCATAACTGGGCATATTTAAAAATAAAATACCTTTCCTGTCGGGTTTTGTGCATCTTTTTACCAGCCTTATTGAGTCTTTGACAAACTGCCGGCTGGGCTCAACAAACTGCATCACCTGATCCATCTTGTATGTTCTGCAGGAAAAAACAAAAGATTAAAACATAAAAATGGGGCTTTCAGTGCTGACGCGGACTCCTCAGTGGAAAAATTGCTTCAGTCACTTCTCAGTAAACTTAAAAGTCGATATTCTTATTTATCCCGTGTTTACTATTATATTCAAA
The DNA here is from genome assembly GCA_038048925.1 of Garcialebias charrua. NCBI lineage: Eukaryota > Metazoa > Chordata > Actinopteri > Cyprinodontiformes > Rivulidae > Garcialebias > Garcialebias charrua. Next base: position 16,214 of record JBBPBX010016454.1, read on the forward strand.
CGTCTCTAAAAGTAAAAAATATGCGATTTGAAGTCATTAAAATCAATTATTTACCACGACACTAGGTATATATATATATAGGTAGGTATAATTCAGACTGCTTTTCGTTTCAGCACGTCCAATAACTAGATGAACTCCTTCAAACTGCACCAGTTGATGTTTGTCTTCAGAAATGTGTGGGATTTTTCAAATTCATCTTGTAACCGCTCGGCAAGCGAGCGTGCAAAGAGGACATTGGCCAGTTTGCTCTGTCCATAGGCCTTCATGGCGTCATGGCTCAGTTCCCTGTTGATGTCGTCCAGCCGAAGCCCGGTCCAGGTGTGGGCCACCAACGCCACGACAACAACACGTGCCGGCGCTGAACGCTTGATGAGATCGAGCAACAGGAAGGTCAGGAGGACGTGACCTGAGGAAACACACATTTTAAGGTTTTTATAACTTAAATATTATGTAAAACAGCTCAAATTATTCACCTATGATTTTCTTCCACAAGCTCATTAACTTACACATAAAATGTGCTTCTCAAACAAGATTAAAGAAAGAAAAATCTGTGAAAATACACCCACAGTAAGCGGAATTTCCACAGTTCTGTATTTTATGTCATTTAAGCTGTAGAAATAAAAAAACAGCATGTGCTGGAAGCTAAAAGTTTAGCTAATTGAGGAGAAATATGCCAAATTATTTGGAAAATAGTGTTACAAATGTACTGCACAAAGGAAACTGCAAAAAAATTATATAAAGGTTGCAAATGTGTAAATGCTATAAGGCTGTTTTGGAAATATTTATAGACCTGTGTGATTGTGGGCAGTGCAGAGTTCACACCAACAGACTGTGACAAAATAATGTTGAGCGGGATTTTTTTTAATTCATTCAACTTTATTTATAAAGCTTAGTCTCATTGAGGCTCAAGGACTCGTTTACAAGAGACACATGGTTTTAACAAAGAGTGATGACAACAATAGACAATCATAAAAGAAAGCAAATAAATTGAAAAAATAAATGAAAGAAAATTATTTTTAACAATAAGAGCTAGATTATAAGGCGATATAGAAAATTAAAAACAGGAACACGTCTGCGTTGGTTCCCTTATCAGTCAGTCTACTCAGTGCAACATATGACTATAGGAATTACGCCACCGCACAGTTCACCTGAAGTAATACAATCACGCCTTTTCTAAAGGCAAGTGGGCGTCAGCAATGAGGCCCCGCCCTCTTTGCATAAAAGGGGCTGACGCCCCACCTTCATTCTCTTTTGCCCTTCAGCTCGCTTCACACCTGAACTTCGCAGGACTTTCTGTGACTGGATCGCTCGACTGGAGGTGAGCTCGCTCCCTGCCCTGAGCGTTACAGAGAAATTTCCTGTGAGCATTTGGGTTAGCGGAGGCTAACCCTGTGTCGTCGACTTAACTTTCAAGGTTTTTTCTTCTGCTCTTTTTGCAGCTCAGCTTTGAGACAAAGCTAAATTGTGCCACGCTACCTGCGTAGCTAACGGCTGTGGCTAGCTACCGAGAGCAGCTCGACATGAGGACGTCTTCGCCACGGTTAGCTGACGGCTAACTGGCTACAACTCGATGTCTCTTCTCAGCCATGGCTCCGGAGAGGAGCAAGAGGAAGTCAAAGAACTCCAACAAGAACAGCAGGCCAGCGAGCCCCGGCTCCCGAGCCTGCCCCAGCGGATGTGGTTATTCCCTCTCAGCGGCGGACACCCACGAGGCCTGTCCCGTCTGATTAGGGATGCTACACGCAAAAACTGCTTTGGACTCCCCCGAATCTTGCCCTCATTGCAACCAGCTACGTGAGGCCGAGAGACGGAGGCGCATGGACTTTGTGGTCAAAGCCATGGGCGGCTCCACCACGGCGCAGGAACCGTTCCTCGATGAAGCGCTCACTCCCACGGCGGAGCTTGAAGCCGTCAAATTGGATGACAACGGTCAAGCCGACTGAGGAGGAAACATGGACATGGTGGCCCCCTGGGGGACTCCACCGTCGAGTTCGACATGAGGGACTTGTTAGGAGCTGATGAGCTCTCGCTAACGGCCTCGGACGAAATAACTGACGACAAAGCCGACAACGAGGACAAAGGAGAAGACGAGGACTTCTCCCAGATCCCCGCGGAAGGTCAACCAAAGACTGATGTGTCTGTCCCCACTCTGTTCGAGCTGTGTCGCAGAGTAGCAGACATGTTGCGGATAACTTGGCCAGAACTCCCACCTCGACAACAGGTAACGAGGTTGGCGGGGAATTTCTTCTTCGCCAAGCAGCGGTCGGCCACGAGGCACAGGATGCCTATTTTTCCCGACTTCCAGACAGAGCTGACTCGCACCTGGGCTGAACCAAGGGCTCCACTGACTTTGCCTCTCTCCTAGATCCTGGACGTTACCGGAATGGAGGCAGCTGGCATGGCCAACATTCCCCAGATGGAGGATACGTTGGCAGCACATTTAGCCCCCAGAACTTTGGGCTCCAGACAAACTCTGCCTAGCAAGGCCTGCTACGTGTCTGCCTCCCAGCTCAAAAAGTGTTACCGAGCACAAAGCCTTGCGGTCCGCGCCATGAACGCTTCAGCTATGATACAGGCATACTTGGCGGAAAAACTCCATGAGCTCCAGCAGACCTCCAACAAAAAGAAGGCGGCCGACGTTCTGGAGGAGGCCCGCAAGGCAACAGACTTTGCCCTTCGCCTCATGGAGACAGCCGCCATCGCTCAGGGGAGGAGTATGGCCGAGATTGTCATCGCTCAGCGCCATTTGTGGCTAACACTGACAGAGGCCCAATGGAACCTGTTCCTCCATCATCCCGTCAAGCCCACAGGGCTTTTCGGCGGTGCTCTCGAACAGATTCAGAGCAGGCTGGAACAGAGAAGGAAACAGGCTGAGACCTTGCGTGAGGGGATGCCCAAAAAGCTTTTCGTGCAACCCAGAGATGCTAGTGGGCACAGGGGTACATAGCCGTGTCACCACTCGGCCACACGTCGCCCCCCACAGAAACGGCTGGCGCTTGACGGAGAACAGCGGCCAAAGCCCGTTGCAGAGCTACCCCAGGCTGGCCAGGCCTGGGAAGGCACAGATTTGTCCCACGTCAGGCAGGCCCACCGAGGTTTTCCTCAACGAACAGGGACCGAAAGCAGAAGTCGTCCTGATGCAGGGCCGCCTCACTATTTTTTAGGTGCTCCCACCCATGTGGACAAAGGGGAGACCGACCTTTTAAAGCCAGACTTTGTGTGTAAAAAGCCATGTTTATCTGGTGTAAATTATGTGTGTACAAAAAAATCACTCAAATGTTGATGTAATAAAGACATGTTCTTTAAAGCACAGCAATAAAGTCTCAGCACATAATGTCCTGTGTGTCGACTAAAAAAAACACACAAAAAACAACAACTTTTTTTATGCAAAACGTGTCAGATAAAGGGAGGGGGCCAGCATTCACACATGGCCAACCCGACCCTCATGAGACACGAACAGTCGGGGCAGACAATGAGCCCCCGCTGGGAGCCTGAGGTCTGTCAACACCAGACAGACACTGCGACTACAGCGGAGGGACAGGCAAGTTGCCCTGAGGGTGAACGAGAGGGGGCCATTCACCCCCTCCCATCCCCTTGACACACAAACATCACAGAATACACATGCCTTCCAGACTGAGCGTACACGCTGGCGCCTGGAATGCATGCAGACCAAGCACGTGGGTCACGTCCACTGTCACCCTTGGTCTCCGGCTGCAGTTCTACAAACGGCCACCTCCTTTCACGGGGGTTCTGTTGTCCTCCATAAGCCCAGACCATGCTCATGTCTTAAGAGACGAGATCTCAACCATGATGCAGAAAGGAGTGATCAGAATGGTCCCTGCTCACAATGTAAAAAAGGACCATTACAGCAAGTACTTCCTGGTCCCGAAACGGGATCAGGGTTCGAGGCCCATCTTGGACCTCCGGGGTCTGAACAGAAGAATAAAAACATACAAATTCAGGATGTTAACACTCAGACAATTCATCCACTCGGTTCGACCGAGAAATTACTTCTGCACGGGGGATTTGAAAGACGCTTTCTTCCACGTGAGCATCCTACCCTGCCACAGAAAATATCTCTGCTTTGCCTTTGAGGGCACCGCGTTCGAGTTTTTGGCAATGCCTTTTGGCTTGAAAACCACCCCCAGATCATTCACAAAATGCCTGGATGCAACCCTGACCCTGCTGAGGGGTCAAGGGGTCAGAGTTCTCAATTATCTGGACGATCTGCTATTACTTGGACACAACAGAGTCCAGGCACAGCAGCATGCAGAGAGGGCGATGTCTCACCTGGAAGCTCTAGGTTTTGTTATCAACCTGGCAAAAAGCAATCTGACCCCATCCCAGATTACCGTATTTCTGGGAGTACAGCTCAACTCCATTTTGTACAGGGCAAGGCTCTCAGAGGCACGGGTTTCATCCCTCCACCTCTGCCTAGCACGTTTTCAGCTAGGCCAGAGGGTGCCTCTCAAGCTGTGCCAGCGTCTCTTGGGCCTGTTGGCAGCAGCTATTGTCTGCGTGCCTCTGGCCTTATTAAGAATGCACCCTCTACAGATATGGATCAACAAACAAATGCAACCTGCCCACCCTCGTTCAATGAGGGGGATACTGATTGGCCCAGAATGCATGAAGGCTCTGGAGCCATGGACGGCTCCCACAAGCCGTTTTCGCATTGGCCAGCCCTCCCCGGCTCTCCCAGCTTCTAACCCGGGTTCGGCGTATTTGCATTTACCTTTTCCGCCCGGGATCCACCCTTGTTCTGGAACCATCTTCACCGTGGTTCTATCGGGCCGAGCCCCACGGACCCAGTTTCACGTCATGTACTGCTCACATTTGATTCGTTGTTTGCAGCTGGGGCGGGACTCATTCAAACAACCTCAGCGCGAGGGTTGAATTTCATTCAAATTTAACTACAGAAACCCCTAAAACAATTGTTAGCTGAATTAGTTTTTCTGAGTTAAATTTTTGTTAATAACTGATCACAAATCAGCTTATGTTACAACGTAAATAACAACGAAGCGCGGACCCATTTCCACCTTTCAGCGCGACTTGAATGTCATTAAACAATAACTAAAACAATAAATAATATTGTCTAACTGTTGCGCGCAGCCAGGGTTTTAAAATATAACTAATAATCTCTAACTTCTACGTGCAGCTAAAATGTTAAGAGGAGTGATTCCTATATGGGTAAGGTGGACACCTGAAAATCCAGTCCGCCCCAATAGCTCAAAGAGTTAGTGCACTGCTGTTTTGACCGGGAGAAGCGGGTTCGCTTCCCGCCTGGGACAAAGTTATTTTACTTTTTTCTTTTTAATTCACATTTTCTTTTAAATAAAAAGGAGTCTGTTTGGTTAACAAACTCCTTTTTATTTACTCCAATAAAAAAATAAAATAAAATAAAATAACTTTGTCCCAGGCGGGAAGCGAACCCGCTTCTCCCGGTCAAAACAGCAGTGCACTAACTCTTTGAGCTATTGGGGCGGACTGGATTTTCAGGTGTTCACCTTACCCATATAGGAATCACTTCTCTTAACATTTTAGCTGCACGTAGAAGTTAGAGATTATTAGTTATATTTTAAAACCCTGGCTGCGCGCAACAGTTAGACAATATTAGTTATTGTTTAATGACATTCAAGTCGCGCTGAAAGGCGGAAATGGGTGCGCGCTTCGTTGTTATTTACGTTGTAACATAAGCTGATTTGTGATCAGTTATTAACAAAAATTAAACTCAGAAACACTAATATATATATATCCAGCTAACAATTTTTTTTTAGCGGAGTCTCCTCTCTTAAAACACGAACACTCCACCCACGTGAAGAGAGCACCCCACCCACTTCCAGAGAACTGCCCACCCACTTCAAGGCGGCTCTGCGGCAAATGCGTAATGAACGCGGGTGGCCCAGAGCCACCCAGGGGCGGCCCGGGGCATTGAGGGCTGGCCAATGCGAAAACGGCTACAGTGTTCAGCAAAGGTGTCATGCTGGGGAGAGTGTTGTCACGAGTCCTGGTCACCACAGTGCGTCAAAAACTGGTTGGGGAGGTCTCTGCAAAAACCAGTACACCCAAGGGGTCTGGAAATAGCAGGAGGCCAAGCTCTACATAAATTTCCTGGAACTCAGAGCAGTGTTTTTGTCTCTGAAACACTTTTACAGGAAGGGGCTGGTTGCACAACAACATGTCCTGATAAAATCAGACAATAGGATTACAGTCTCCTACATCAACAGAGAAGGCGGGACAAGGTCCCAGCCCCTCCTCAGGTTGACACAGAGACTGCTCACGTGGTACAGCTCCCGGATCTTGTCGCTGAGGGCGACCCACATCCCGGGCGAGCTGAATCACGGGGCAGATAACCTATTGAGAGGGCCCCTCCTCCCCTCGGAGTGGTAGCTAAACCCACGCATCGTGGACCAGGTCTGGGCACGATAGGGGAGGGCCGACGTAGATCTGTTTGCTTGCAGCAACAACATGCACTGCCCCCTGTATCACTCATTAAGGGAGACAGATGTACCGCTGGGGACAGATACCCTGATGTACAGTTAGCCAGCGGGGAGGCTGTATTACGCGTTTCCACCTGTTCCCCTGATTCAGGCAACGCTGGAACGTGTACGCCAGGGGGCTCTCTCGCTAATACTGATAGCCCCCAGGTGACCGCAGAAAGCATGGTTCCCAGAGGTGATTTCAATGCTAGAGGGGACACCATGGCAGCTGCCCTTCTCCACCCCCCACAGGGACCTGCTGACCCAGGCCCATGGGCAGATCCTACATCCACGCCCAGAACTGTGGCAGCTCTGGGCCTGGCTGCTGAAAGGGACCGATTAATGGTCTCAGGACTACCTAGTAATGTGGTAAACACAATACAGGGAACGAAGGCACAGTCTACTCAGACTCTCTATGCTCACAAGTGGCATGTTTTTGAGGCCTGCTGTCTAGAGAGGAATATTATTTCATATTCCTGCAACTTAGTCCAGCTCATCACATTTCTACTAGACCTGCTGGAGAAGGGCCACTCTTTCTCCACCATTAAGGTCTTTTTGTCAGCCATCTCGGCATGCCACGAGGACTGGGGAGGTAAATCACCTGGTGCCCACCCTCTCATGATACGATTCATGAAGGACGTACTGAGGAAGAAACCTCCGAGCAGGACTTTAGCCCCCTAGTGGGACCTACAATTAGTCCTGGATGCTTTATGTGAGCCTCCATTTGAGCCTATTGGTAGCATTAAGATATATTTGTTATCTTATAAAAACGGAATTGCTCTTACCTCTGTGCTCAGCAAAACACGTGTGTGACCTCCACGCATTATCTGTAGGGATGGGGCAGATCCGATCCAGTATCGGTATCCGATACCAGCATATTTTAAGTATCGGATATCGGATCCAACCTGCCAATATTTCCGATCCAGCTTCAAAGAGCACATGTGTTCCATCATATTCTGTGACTGCCGTCTTAACATTGTGTGAGTTAAAACCAATGAAGACACTCTTGAGCCTTACAACAAGAAACACACAAACTTTAACAGCACAAGAGGCAAGTCTATAGACAAAATCCACTCCCCTTAACCACTAAGGGAGTGGATTTTGTTGTCTTTCCCATCATGCTTAGCGTTTTTTTAGTTTTCCAGATGCACCTAAAGCTGGAAAACTAAAAAACTGCTAAGCATTATGGGAAAGACAACAAAATCCACTCCCTTAGTGGTTAAGGGGAGTGGATTTTGTTGTCTTTCCCATCATGCTTAGCGTTTTTTTAGTTTTTCCAGCTGAACCATGAGTGAGAAGGAGATGTGTATGGTATAGACTTGCCTCTTGTGTGCTGTTAAAGTTTGTGAGTTTCCTGTTATAAAGCTCAAGAGTGTCTTCATTGGGTTTATCTCACACAATGTTAAAATGAATAGTCTCAGTACAAAAATGTATTTAAACGGATTCACATACCTGAACAGTATCGGATCGGAAAAGTATCGGTATCGGTCGATATCCAGTTCTTAAGTATCGGTATCGGATCGGAAGTGAGAAATGTGGATCGGTGCATCCCTAATTATCTGTGCATCCAATGTGTACAAGATTTCCCCCAGACGGGTCAAGGGTCACCCTGCGTCCAAACCCTGCATATGTGACCGAAGTACCAACTTTAAATCCCAGAAGTTTGGACTTTGGTAAATGGTAAATGGAGCTTATTTATATAGTGCTTTCCAGTCACCTGTGAGGAGCCCCAAAGCGCTTTACAATACCAGCCATCCACTCATTCATTCAGACATTCATACACCAGTAGTGGTAGCCTGCCTTGCAAGGCGCCATCCAGACCTACCGGGAGCAACTTGGGGTTAAGTGTCTTGCCCAGGGACACAACAACACATGATGGGCAGATGCGGGATTCGAACCTCCAACCTTCCGATCAGGGGTCGACTGCCATTACCACTACACCATGGCCACCTTTGAGCCGTCAACTTTTCTTCCTCCCCCTGTTCTAACTGAAGAACAGAGGTGGCTGAACGCGCTCTGCCCTGTTAGGGTCCTGAGCATCTATGTGGAGAGAACTGTCAGTTGGCGCAAAGCAAACCAATTGTTTGTGTGTTTTGCTACTCCTGCTACTGGCAGAGCCCTGTCAAAACAGTGCCACTCACACTGGGTGACTGATGCCATTAAGAGGGCATACAGCAGCAAAAATGGTAAATGGAGCTTATTTATATAGCACTTTCCAGCACCCTATGAGGGGCCCCAAAGCGCTTTACAATACCAACCATCCACCCATTAATACACACATTCATACACCGGTAGCAACAGACTGCCATGCAAGGTGCCATCCAGTCTTACCGGGAGCAACTCGGGGTTAAGTGTATTGCCCAGGGACACAACGACAAATGGTGTGGGGAACCGGGATTTGAACCTCCAACCTACCGTTTGGGGGACAACTGCCATTACCACTACGACACGGCCGCCCCGTGAGCTGGAAAAGCAAAGGTCAACAGGTGCCCTCTGGGGTACATGCTCACTCAACCCGAGGCCTATCCACTTCCTAGGCCTTATTCAGAGGTGTACCAGTAGCAGATATATGTGCAGCTGCTAACTGGGCATCATCAAACACGTTTGTGAAACACTACAGTTTGGATGTCACAGCATGTGGCATGACTCAGGCTGTTCTCTCTACCACAGAGTAAAGAACAGCTGGTGTCTATAGTCTAAGGCACAAGTTCTCACAAGCATGCATTTCCAGAGCATTTTCAAGGCGTGATTGAATAACGTTCCCATAGTCAATGTGTTGCACCGAGTGTACTGACTGATAAGGGAACTGAAAGCTATGCACCATAACTCATGTTCCCTGAAGGAAGGGAACAAGGTGCAACACATGTTTGCCCTTTCAATGCCCAAGCTCGGTGAAGTGCACTTGGAGGATGTAGGTGGGGCGTCAGCCTCTTTTATGCAAAGAGGGTGGGGCCTCATTGCTGACGCTGATGCCCACCTGCCTTGTTCAAGGCATGATTGTATTACTTCAGGTGAAATGTGCGGCGGCGCAATTCCCATTGTCATATGTTGCACCTTGTTCCCTTCCTTCAGGGAACATGAGTTATGGTGCATAACTTTCAGTTTTCTGTAGAGATCTTTAAATATGTATTTTTAAATACTGTATGGGTTAGAGTTTTAAAACACAGACAGTGATTAATCAGTGACTTCATTAAATGGCCTGTAATTTATGGTTAGCACATCATGATGCTGTTCCAGATTTTAAATACATAAAGACAAAGTGAGTTTATTGATCACACTCTCTTTATTCAACTGAATAGAACCAAAGTAAAACATATGCATCATGGTTTAGTCTGTCAGCACTGATAATCCACCCCCATCGATGTCCGGCTCACATTTTAAGGGTGTGCGCGTGTTTGCACGGCGTCTGCGTGACAAGTTATGTGGCGTGAAAACAGTTTGCTTCGAGGCCTCAGCAGAGAGCAGGCTGAGCAGCTGCCCGCATGTCTCCGATAAAGTGATCCACAACGAGGCGATGATGCATTTAAGTGAGTGGGAGACCTTTCACCAACCAGATACATAAAAAAAACTAACACACAACGTTGGCAGCTGATTTAAAGAGTAACACAAGTAAACATAACTGAGAGGGTTAAACATGATTAAACAGAACATCTGAATGAAGACAAAGCTCATTTTTGTGGCTCGTCGTTTAAAAACTTTTTTTTTCTTGTAATCAACAAACTTTAAGAAGCTCAGGCTTTATCAAAAATGCATCCTGTTGTTGCAACAGAGAGTAAATGTAAACTTGTTTGTTGCAGGCGGCCACAAAACGCCTGCAAAGCTGCACCAGAAACAGCCGAAGTGATTGATGCTTTGGAGGAACGGTGGGCGTTTTTTTAAAAAGACATTTTATGAGAAACTAAAGAGCACCATTAAAGAACAATGAAACTCGCAGAGATTTCATGCAGCATCCATCAAGCTTTTGTTGGAAGTATTTTAGTTAGGAGTTGGGAAAGGCGATATGGCTGAAAACCTCGAAGGCACAGTGGACTCAAGCCAATTATCCCAACCTCAGCCCAAGTGCTGTGCTGACAATTTGTTTTCTTGTATTTTCTGCTTCAGATGCTCTAACGCACGGATAAAACCCAAGACATTTATGTCCTTCCTGTCGAAGCTGCCTCTTCTGGCACTTGTTTTATCCAGCGCACACGCACTTACACATGCAGTCCATCAAATATGTCAAATGCAAACGAATAAAATCAAAAAGTCGAACATTAGGGGTAAAAAGTGGACGTAAGACTGGAGCGTTTGGCAAAGAAAATCAAACTGACCACTCGCGTGAGCAAAAGCTCCTGTTTTCACTCATTCTGAATTAAACAAAAAGCTGCCGGGACAATAAAACCTGATCCTGCTCTGAATAAACCTTTTAAAACAGAAAAAAACATCTCATACAATCAAACGTCATGAGATCTAAACATAAAACTCTGCATCTCCCACATATATATCATTACTCTGTTATAAATATGACATTTCTCATTTGTGTTTGAACTCTAAATAAACCTTTTGAGGAGAAATAAAAGCAATTAACACAAAATATTGTATTTACAAAAAGACTTTTGGCATACGTATTTAATCCTATGTTACCGTGATATAAGATGTGCATCATTTGACGGACATGAGTGTTGACAGACGGCTCCACAATAATCGAATCAAAACAAAATCAAAGGGTTTGGCATATTGATGTTGATCCTTTCTGATATAAGATCAGTTAAATATAAAATCAAGAATCAAACAAGGAATAAATCTTTGCTATCACACCATTCAGTAAGTGTAATTATTTGTCATACACAGTATTCAAAGGACTTCTGGAAACTCCAGAGCACGATACAAAGAAGGATAAGCTGCTTAGTATGTACACGGAAAGTTCTTTACAGCTGTGCTCCACTGGATAAGCATCTCTTTCTCCTTTCCTCCACAATACTCTGGATATAAAAACAAAAGAACGTTCCCCACGTCCCACCTTCTCCGGGAGTTTGTCGTCCTACCGAACCGGCGATCCTCGGACTCTCCAGCGATCGGTTGTTTGATTAAACTTCCTCCATCAGGGACAAGTGACGGTCTCACAAAGTGCTTCCTGTCTCTCAGAGTCCCGTCACCGGCCGTTAGATGAACCACTCCTTCTTTGATTCGTCGATGGTCTCCGGGTTGTCGGTGCCGATGATGGCCGTGTCTGCGGACTCCGTGGCGGACTCGCCGCTGCCCTTGGCCTCGTTGGTGTGGTAGGTGCCTTTGTGGCGGAACATGTAGCGGATCAGGAACACCAGAGTGCAGAGGATGGTGAAGATCACCACAGCAATAACACCTGCAGGACAAATGGATGAAAATGTTTTCAAGCCCTGCCGCTACCTCAGGCTTAAATTATTCACAAATATGTATAAGCAATATAGTTTAAAATCAAATGTAAATACTTGACTGCTCTAACAACATAAAACATATATTTTTAAAAATCACTAAAATGTTGATTGAAATGCCCAGAAAATTTGCATGCAAGCATTTTTTTTTGTAGGTTTATAGCACAAAACAAAATCTCTAAAACATACCAAAACAAGCTTTACTTTTCCGCTCATTCTCAATCAGTTCAAAGCTTTACTTTTATTTTAGAATGACCTTATTTTTATACCATGTTGTACCTGGTACATACCTGGTAACTATGGGGATCATGCAGTAAAATAATAATACTAATAATAATTTATTTATGGAGCCCTTTAAAGCAACCACAGCTGCAACCAAATGCTGTACATAAAATCAAGAACATTTTAACACATAAAAATAAAACAGTTGTTAAAACATTAAGATCAATAAAAACAATAAAATGATGTGACTTATTATTCTTTATTTAAAGGTTATGTATTTGGTACTTATTTCTAAGCATTGTATAGTAGTAATACATACTTTGTAATACAGCCCAGTACATACTTGGTACTTACAGGGTACATGCCTGGTACCTACAGGGACTGGACTAAGTAATAATGTGACTTGTTACCCTGTACGTGCAGGATGTGCACTTTGTACTTTTCATACATTCAGCAGCATACCTGGTACTTATTGAGTAAAGCAGGTACATACCTAATAAATACAAGCAACAACTTACTTTATAGTACATCTTGGTCTCTGTAAGTACCACATTTTTTGGTCTATAAGTAGTTTTTTTTTTGCATTATTTGCATAACCTGCAACATTGCCAAAGCCGCGTATTTATGGATTTTCCCATCTTTATAACCCAATTTTTGGCTGAGATATGACCGTTTTCATTCACTCTGTCATGAAAACATTGAACACTACTATTTTCAGCTGCTAGACGGCACTCGAGTAGTATAGCATGCCGTTGTGTCATGTAATAGGTAAAAGTGGCTATTAATGACACAATCAGCTTGCCTTAGTCTGCCACCATCGTCTGCCTGGAACAACGTCAAATCAGCTTCATCTTGCTGCACTGCCCTAGTGAAGTGCAGCTAATTTGATCATTGAAGTGCATTTATTAAGTAAACGTTCAACTGAGACATACCTTTGCTATAATGTCGAGCAAACACACAATTGTTTTAGGTGTTTGTCTTGTTAAATTTTGAAGAAATGCACAGCGAGTCGCCCTCTATGTTGCTGTATGTTGCTGTATGATGCCGTTTCTGTGCACCAGCTTTCGAAATTCAACTGATTTGATCCTCAAAGTGCATTTATTAAGGAAAAGTTAGACCGTGACACAGATTTGCTATAATTTCGAGCAAACAAATACTTGTTTTTAAGTGTTAATCTTGTTAAATTCTTGTTAAAATCTTCCCGTGCATGCTCCCGCAACCGCAGTTTGGCAGCCAATCGATTTTTGGCACAACACTGGTCCACATTTCCAGGTTGTCAGCGGTGACACGCTACAAACGCGATGCGTCAGTGGTGACGCAAAATAGATGCAACTTATACGGTGAAGCGACGTATTTATGCTTTTTTCTACTATATTATACATATTTGGACTGATGCGACTTATGGGGCGGTGCGACGTTCTCGGTGGAAAATACGGTACTAAATACATGTCATGGATTTCTACTACCTCTACTACTAGCCCAAGTGTTCCTGTCTTCTTTTTTGTTGGTGCTTGAAGCCAGAAGAAACCAGTTTATATTTCAGTTGCCAGTTTGTATTTTTGGAACCAGAGTCTGTGCACTAGCTATGTGGAGCTTTAGGCCCCGCCCACTTTCTCACAAATGACCATGGTGTCGCATGAGCTTTCATGAAATAACTAATTACAGCTAAACATGCTAGTAAATTTTACATTTGAACATACAGCAGAAATCAATGATTCAACTCCTGAAAGTTTAACTGATTAATTAATTAACTTACTTAATTCACCAGTATCCCATTAGTTTACATGGAGGAGGCGGAACTTAAAGCTCGTAGTAGAGCCATCCTGTGGGGATGCTGTACCCACTTTGGCGTCAACGTTTGCAACATACGTTACCCTCGGTACGTCTCAATACACGAGACGTCACAAATGGAGTCTTGTACGAGTGAACGTGGTACTAGATGTTTCATATATTTCTGGATCAGAGTACTGACTTCTGGCGTAAACGTAATCCAGCATCGTGACCGTATATTTGCCTGCTATGGTCATAAACACCTAACACTTGAATGGTGATGGCCTTTTGTACCTCCGATGATGGCCGAGTCTCTGTTGACTCCATCAGGGATGACTCTCTCCTCATTGAAGGGGATCTTTGCATCTGACAGCAGGCAGAGTAAGAAACAAAGTTAAAATGTTGAATAAAACAAACAGTTTTTAAGACGATGACAAGCAGCCACCTGTGTTGTCCAGATGTCCAGGATCTGTTGCAGCAGACATGGGTGGGATGGTGAGAGGCGACGCCCCACAGTTAGACTCCACCAGTTTGCCGCGGTGAGACACAGGTGAGGCGGCTAAAGGCTGCGTGTCTTCCTGACCGCCTGTTGACATGGACGACGCTTGTGCTGCTTTCCTCAGCGCAGACTTGAGGGGCGCCACTCCGTTGAACTGCACCCGCGACAGACACCCGATGAACCCCGGCGTGTTGTACTGGTCGATGAGCACCGGGTCCACGTGTCCGGTTTCTGTGCAGAGACAGAATGGAGAAAAGCTCCTTAAACTGTTCATATGTACTCAACTTGTGCACGTGATTGTAAAACAGATGATGATGTCAGCACACACAGAACACCACCCAATGATTTAATCGTACTGTATTTAGAAAAGGAAGGGAGGGAAAGTAAAGTGAAGTGCACCCTTATTTAAAGAGAAAACAAACAGAACAAGCTGGGAAAGCCCAAAGAAACACAAAGGTTCACAAACAGGCAAAGCTGAACAAACTCCAGAATATAATCATGCACAAATAACAATAACCTTCCTGCTTTTTAATGTTTTTCATTTGATATATGCATATAAATTAACAAAATGTTTCTTCTGAACATTCATAATCATGTTACTGTTTAACTCTGCCTTAATCATTTCATCACTGGCCTAACACTGTACATCATCACTCCATTTATCTTCATTTAGCACCATTTGTCACTGCCATTTATTGTGAATAGTGTGCTGTTCATGTATTGTGTTTATTGGTTGGTGTGTACATATGTTTTTATGTTTATGTTTTTATTCGATTTTACTATACTTCTTTTTATTGCACCTTTATGCCAAAGCAAGTTCCTAGTCAGTGAATTTTATTCGTTGACAATGGCAATAATAAACGGACTCTGAAAAGCTTTACTGGAGGGAATGCTTGTCACCCAAAGCTTTAAACAAAGACCTTGTGTGATGCATTGATGCTCAGAGTATGCTGGTGAAGATTCTCATTCATCCAGGACATGATAAAATGAGAACAAGCGTTCAATACAAAAACAACTGGACTTTATTTGTTACAGAAAATGTTTCACCCTCTATCCTCTATCAATTTATTGAATTGAAAAAGCCCTTTGGATAGAGGGTGAAACGTTTTCTGTAACAAATAAAGTCGTTGTTTTTGTATTGAACGCTTGTTCTGAATGCTCAGAGTACACGCCGGGGACAACTCCCACCAAATATTAACTTCATTTTTGTAAAACTAATTTAGTTACAGACAATTTTGCAAAGGTTAATTTGTTGTGGCGGCCATCTTCACCGGGGCTGACTCCAAAGGCTAATCGGCTGAAAGATCTGAGCATTTCTTGAAAATCCAGGAGATATTTTGCTAACAAACACACGCACAGACAGGACTGACCACCTCTCACGAAGGCGAGCATAAGTAACTCCTCTTGGCTTTACTGGGTGTGTTCAAGATTATTATTTTTTAAGATTAAATCAACAGCTGCTATAAAATATAATCTACCAGGCACAAACTGTAAAATAGAGATTTCATATATAACATTTTGCTTCAGCCAGGCTTGGCTGTCCATGAGGAAAACTGGTGCCATGTTTATTCCTTTAAATGTCACAGAAACAAGAAGCGAGCAGAAAACCATGTACAGTACATGAAGGAGAAGAAACATCCACACACTCCTTGAGTCTGCTTTTAATATAAATCTATACAGCAGGAGCACAAACATCCAACTACAGGCCTGTCCTGCTTTACGACCTGAGAAGTCCATCCATCCATCCATCCATCTTCTTCCGCTTATCCGGGGTCGGGTCGCGGGGGTAGCAGCCTAAGTAAGGAGGCCCAGACTTCCCTCTCCCCAGCTACTTGGAGCAGTTCCTCCGGGGGAATCCCAAGGCGTTCCCAGGCCAGCCGAGAAATATAGTCCCTCCAGCGTGTCCTGGGTCTTCCTCTGGGTCTCCTCCCGGTGGGACATGCCCGGAACACCTCACCAGGGAGGCGTCCAGGAGGCATCCTAACCAGATGCCCGAGCCACCTCAACTGGCTCCTCTCGATGTGGAGAAGCAGCGGCTCTACTCCGAGTCCCTCCCGGATGACTGAGCTTCTCACCCTATCTCTAAGGGAGAGTCCAGACACCCTGCGGAGAAAACTCATTTCAGCCGCTTGTATCCGAGATCTCGTTCTTTCGGTCACAACCCAAAGCTCATGACCATAGATGAGGGTGGGAACGTAGATCGATCGGTAAATTGAGAGCTTTGCCTTTTGACTCAGCTCTCTCTTCACCACGACAGACCGGTACAGCGCCCGCTTCACTGCGGACGCTGCACCTATCCGCCTATCGATCTCACGCTCCAGTTTTCCCTCATTCGTGAACAAGACCCCGAGATACTTAAACTCCTCCACTTGGGGCAGGACCTCCTCCCCGACCCGGAGAGGGCATGCTACCCTTTTCCGGCTCAAGACCATGGCCTCGGATTTGGAGGAACTGATCCTCATCCCGGCCGCATCACATTCAGCTGCAAACCGCTCCAGTGAAAGCTGTAGATCACGAACTGATGAAGCCAATAGGACCACATCATCTGCAAAAAACAGAGAAGTGATCCTAAGAACACCAAAACGGATCCTCTCAACACCTTGGCTGCGCCTAGAACAAAGTTGACTGGATTATTGTATTTACCTCTTACAATAGAAATAACTCAAACCCTTCCACATATAAAGATACACAAAACATTTAAAACATGAAAAATTACAGGTATTAACTAGAAAAGTTCCTGGAGAAACTGATGGGGATTCTCCCACATGGCGGCCATTCTCTGCTACCACTACACCAAATTTCAGCTCTATATGTGTAAAAGTAGCTGAATTTAAGCCATTTAAAATTAGCTTTGGTGGCCATCTTGAATTTTTTACATTAATTATTTATTGTCTCTGCTTCACCCTTCACCCTCAGCAGGTCCTGGAGGGTGCGTGGGAGTTTGCCCAACCAGTTTACATGTGTTTTGTGGACTTGGAGAAGGCATTCGACCGCGTCCCTCGGGGGGTTCTGTGGGGGGTACTCCGGGAGTATGGGGTACCAGGCCCTTTGATAAGGGCTGTTAGGTCCCTGTACGACCGGTGTCAGAGCTTGGTCCGCATTGCCGGCAGTAAGTCAGGCTCGTTTCCGGTGAGAGTTGGACTCCGCCAAGGTTGCCCTTTGTCACCGATTCTGTTCATAACTTTTATGGACAGAATTTCTAGGCGCAGCCAAGGTGTTGAGAGGATCCGTTTTGGTGGCCTTAGAATCGCTTCTCTGTTTTTTGCAGATGATGTGGTCCTATTGGCTTCATCAGATCGTGATCTACAGCTTTCGCTGGAGCGGTTTGCAGCCGAGTGTGATGCGGCCGGGATGAGGATCAGTTCCTCCAAATCCGAGGCCATGGTCTTGAGCCGGAAAAGGGTAGCATGCCCTCTCCGGGTCGGGGAGGAGGTCCTGCCCCAAGTGGAGGAGTTTAAGTATCTCGGGATCTTGTTCACGAATGAGGGAAAACTGGAGCGTGAGATCGATAGGCGGATAGGTGCAGCGTCCGCAGTGAAGCGGGCGCTGTACCGGTCTGTCGTGGTGAAGAGAGAGCTGAGTCAAAAGGCAAAGCTCTCAATTTACCGATCGATCTACGTTCCCACCCTCATCTATGGTCATGAGCTTTGGGTTATGACCGAAAGAACAAGATCTCGGATACAAGCGGCTGAAATGAGTTTTCTCCGCAGGGTGGCTGGACTCTCCCTTAGAGATAGGGTGAGAAGCTCAGTCATCCGGGAGGGACTCGGAGTAGAGCCGCTGCTTCTCCACATCGAGAGGAGCCAGTTGAGGTGGCTCGGGCATCTGGTTAGGATGCCTCCTGGACGCCTCCCTGGTGAGGTGTTCCGGGCATGTCCCACCGGGAGGAGACCCAGAGGAAGACCCAGGACGCGCTGGAGGGACTATGTTTCTCGGCTGGCCTGGGAACGCCTTGGGATTCCCCCGGAGGAGCTGCTCCAAGTGGCTGGGGAGAGGGAAGTCTGGGCCTCCCTACTTAGGCTGCTACCCCCGCGACCCGACCCCGGATAAGCGGAAGAAGATGGATGGATGGATGTCTCTGCTTCAACTGCATCCAATTTCTTAATATCTCTAAAAATGCCAGATTTTTTTTCCCTTTTAGCTCTGGTGGCCATCTTGGAAATTTGATTTGCACCCAGAGTCTATGAAAAATTATGAATAAAAATGGCGTCTTTGTTTTCAAAGTACGTCACCACGGTGACTCAAAATGCCAATAGCACACATCACGGTGCCGAGCCAGTTGTTTTTATATATTTGTGGGGGTACAAGTTGTGGTTCGGGCTGCATTAAAGTTGATGCAAGAGTAAGATATAAAGTTTAGAAACCCTTGTCAGGTGGATAATAACAGGTGGCTACTCAATTAAAAACTATTATTGCTCTAAAACCCCAGCACAATCAGTCAGTTCTGACACAGACCAAGAAAACTAACTGTTTTACAGAGATGCAACATAAATAAATAAATGAAGACGGGCTTTATTTTTCACAGGCACGTCTGCTCTCCCGCTGCAGGACCTGCTCCACACCCAGAGGGAAACGTTTAGACAAAGACGATGGAGGGATGAGGAAAGAGATGGCTCTGTGAATTTTTCTGTGTGCATGTTCTTATTTAATAAATCCAGTTACACTCGATGATGAGGATTCTGGGTATCTGGATGCGATTTATAATTTAATTCTTAATCCTTATTCCATTTTGCTGAGACACGTGTTGGACTATTGATGGTGCTGCCAGGATGTTGTTTTGTATTCTTGGTGTGACCAGGTCTCCTGCAGACATTCACCTCGTCTCACGCTCAGATCTGGACCTGAACAAAAGTCTTATCTGGACTCGGATCAGTTGGTAAATTTAAGTAAATTAAAATGGTGTGCGCATGATTTCCAGGGGTTCCTAACCCTGGTCCTTGAGGAACACCACCATGCATGTTTTAGTAGTCTTTCTGTTCTGACACGCCTGATTTTAATCAATTGTAATTAACAGGCTTCTGCAGAACACGAGGAAGTGATTAAATCACTGAATCAGGTGTGTCGGAGCAGGGAGACAACCAAGACATGCAGGATGGTGTTCCTCAAGGACCAGAGTTGGGAACCACTAACTTTTCCCACACTTTAGGTGGTGCACCATTTCTAGCATTCACAGTAACTCATTGTACACGGCGCACCTTTGATTCTGCAACAATTTACAGTAATTTATTTTGAGCTTTTCTTAAGGTGACGCAGAAACCATCCACTGGAACAACACTTCCTGTTTACTTCTGCTGCTGGTCCCAAGACTGACACTGGTGAGGGTTTGTGACAGGAATCAACTTGTGCCAAAACAAACTTGCAGATCACAAATGACAGAAGATGAGAGGAGAGAGGCAGATGAGCCGACATGGCAACCCCTGAAGGGAGCATCTGAAAGGCGAAAAAGATTTTAGGTGTTGCCGCTTTTCTATTTTCTTTACAATTTACAGAAATTTATTTTAGGAAGCACAGCATTTTTATTGTTTTTACTGTAAAATATTTTAGGTGGTGCAGCTATATAAATAAATAAATATATAGATATGGAGGATCAGATCTTGATAAATAAATATATAGATATGGAGGATCAGATCTTGATCACAGTTTTGGGATAATATATTGAAATGTTTTGCACATAACACTAACTCACTATGGGTGCAGGATAAAAATCGATTTTTTAAAAGAATCTAGATTCTTAGTCCTGACAATTCAGAATCGATTCTAAAAGCCCCAAAATCTTTTTTTTTTCATTAAAACCCAAAAGATAAAAGAAAAGAAAACCATATCTCATAGTATATGAAAGAATACATAAAATGAAAGGTGGCAGAAAGAAGAAGAAATCTGACCCGAACCAGTGACCTCCAGGACCCGATAAGGATAAAGCGGGTAAAGATGATGGATAGATGGCTTTTGTTGAAAAGATTTACCAAACAAATCTTTTAAACAAAATCCATCCATACACATTTGAAACATGGATGAATGCAATATGATTTTGAAGTCTATTTTATTTTGAGTTAAATGTTTATGCTGAAATCTTTGTTTACGTTTGTATTTTGAATTATTTGTGATGGACTGGAGACATGTCCAGGGTGTCCCCTGCCTCTCGCACACTGACTGCTGGATATAGGCACCAGTGACCTCCAGGACCTGATTAAAGCTGCTGCATTCTATTCATATACCCATCTGCTGTATTTATACTGTATTATTTGACATTATTAATGTTTGCTACAAGCATACATTATTGTTTTAAATAAATGTTTTATTTGTTTACATTATTGTTTAATCTGTTCATGATTTTATTGAAAATTGTTTCAGAATCGAAAATTGTTTCAGAATCGAAAATCGATTTTTAATTGAATCGGTGCATCAAAAATCGGAATCGAATCGATTCTCCAGACGCGGAGAGATTCGCACCCTCACCTCCTACCACAGAGACAGACATGTCCTGTCACTTTACACCTTCAAAACATGGCGTTCATGTCTAATCCTGGTGGAATTTGACACACGGCGGTGCACGAGAACGGACGGACAAAGGAGGTTACGGTGGTTGCAGATTACTGATATCATTATAAGAGCATTATAAGAGTGTCTGTGCTGATGGCTGCCTGTGAATACTAATGGGCTCTCTGCTGGGAGAACAACAGGCTGCTTTGCATCCAACGCCTTGTTTAACGCACAAAGCAAACAGGAAGCAGCGTGAGTTTAATAAACACACTTTCTGCTAACAGCTGTCACTGACGAGAGGCTGCGTTAAATATAAAACTAAACAAGAACCGTGACACAACTGGGCTGCGTAAACAACAACACGACGTAGGCAATAATTTAGCTTTGCAAACAACGAGCCTTTGAAAGGCTCTGACTTCAGTGCACGTAGAAGAGAACTGGAAGAACCGAGACGCTTGAACGCACCACAGCACATAACCACAGGAATTTATAAAATATTGACATTATAAGAACCTAAAAGCTATGTATCATCTTCCACCGACGGAGATAATGTTTTTGCACATGTCTGCGTGTATTTGTCTGTTCGCAAAATATAAACCAGTGAATGGATTTGAATGAAACTTGCATCAGATTTAAGATGGCTGCCACAGCTAACAGAACTTTAAAAACAGAAGCATGTCGCAATAAACAATAAACCAATTAATCTCATGATAAATGAAAACGATCTCATTTTAATTTATCGGCTTTATCGTTTCTTCCAGTCTCTCTCTGAAGACACTGGACGACAAAAGGTTAAACTCCAGTGTTCTTCACTGACCCCTCCCCTTCTATTTAAAATCTGTTTTAACGATCCCAAAATTGAGTTTTGGGATCGTTAAAAGCAGCTAAGCTGAGCAGCTAAGCTACGAGCTAAGCTAACATGTCGAACCTCAGGGAGAAAACCTCCGTCTTGTCAAAGCTCCAGAATTCACGGTTGAAACTCGTGCCTTCGTGTAAAAAGTTGTTTTTCTCTGCAACAAGAAGCTGAGAACTTGTTTACTGATTTTTTATTAAAAGCTTTGTGTGAAAAATGCTAAAGAGCTCAAACCCCCGAGCGTCCGCCATTTTGAGAACCGACGAGAGACAGTCCATGTCACAACAGAGACACGCTGCTCGCTCCCTCACTATCCATCCTTTGGTTCAAACAGTCTTATCCTGCCATCCAGTGGTCAAAAATGTACTAGACATAAAAATTAACCAACATTTCTTCTTCAATTTGACAATAATTAATAATTATTGTCAAATTTCAAACAATAGTATGTTTATCGCAATAATTTCTGAAACAATTAATATATTGCAACAGGCCTAAAAATGGCTACAACTGAATCAGTTTAAAAGCTAAAACGTGGTGTGGTAGTAGCTCAGACTGATCCCCAGAACACACTCTGAGCTCCAGCAGATTGCACATGACCTTTGTGGAAAAACTTTGACATGAACTTTTGGAGTCGTTGCCGTCTGTTAGTAAAATATAATGGAAACGATCTTAGGAAGTACGTCCACAGATGGAAATCGCACCAAACCTCGAAAGTTTGACAAAACGTCTCCAACTGAGTCATTCCTGCACATGATCGTAGTCTAAAACTCTGGTGTGACAAACCAAATCATTGTCATTATTTTATAAATATTTAGTAAAATTTCAGCTCATTAATGCACAAACATCAACTCAACCTTAACTTATAAGCCCAGACTTAACCGTATTTCCGGCCTATAAGTCGCACCTTTTTGCCTAATTTTCATATCCTGCGACTTATAGGGCGAAGCAACATATTTAGGGATTTTTTCCCATATTTTTAGACCAATTTTTGGCTGAGATATGACCGTTTCCATTCATTCTGACGAAAAAAAATGGAGCAGTACCACTTTCGGCCGCTAGGGTCCACCGACCGTTCCCAGCTCATGTGTCCGACAGCAGCCTCCTCTGCTCGGACTCACTCTGTCGCAGCACGGCCTCCTGCTCTCTGGAGCTCTGAACTACTGTTACCTCAGTGTTTTACTGTTGACAAAATAGCTCAAGAACTACAGGACAGATTTTGATGAAACTTACAGAAAGTGATCACTGGATGGACATTTACAACTGATTAGCTGTATGAGATGTTTGAGATAAAATTTGATTTATTTATAATTTATTTTTGAAGCGCGCGCACTTTTGGAAGACCGTCAAAACAAAACAATTTAAATCCATCTGATTTGACCATTACGTTAATTTTTAAAGGAAACTTTCAGCTCAGAAACACTTTTGCTATAATGCCAGCAAATATATATATTTTTACAAGGTGTATATCTTGTTAAATTTAAAACAAAATGAAGCGTATCCGCTCGATGCACAGACGTAGCGAAACTATTTTTTAAATTCAGCTGATTTGACCGGTACATGCATTTATTAAGGAAAAGTTCAGCTCAGACACATCTTTGCTATAATTTTCAGCAAACAAATAATTGTTTTAAGTGTTAATCTTGTTAAAGTCCTACCGTGCACGCTCCTGTGGCCATTTCGCAGCCAATCCAGTTTGGGCAAAACACCGGCCCACATTTCCGGGTTGTCACCGCTGACGCGTAATAGATGCAACGTGTACGGCGATGCGACATGTTTATGGATTTCTCCACTTTATTGGACATAATTGGACAGATGCGACGTGTCGGGTGGAAAGTACGGTACCTAATGCTTAATGTCTTTATTTCTGTCTTTTTGTCAGTCTGTTCAGTGAAACACGAGCAGCTCTTCACACAACGAGCACAATTTAAAAACAGACTAATCCGAGCGCTCAAACGCATCATCGTGCACGACTTGTCTTCACCTGGGCAACAGCACTCCACCATCAAAACGACGAGGAAGGTGCTGGATGAGAGGAATCCACCCTGTATAATTCAAGACGTCACTGGGGGTTGAAGGGGGATAAAATATGAGTGTGGCAGCAGAGAAGGGGTGAGTTAGCTCCGAGAGAGGGTGTGTCTCCCTGTGGACCAGGAGTGACTGAAAGAGGTGATGGGGGGAGTAAAAACAGAGGAGAGCGTGTTCGTCTGGACGAGTGGGTGACAGGACCAGTTTCCATGGCAACAAATGAGCTGATTGAAGGGTGTGAGGGAGGAAAGAGGGTGGAGGTGGCTGGGCGGTGCAATGCAGAGACACATGGGAGGAATATCAATGGACCAGCACACTATGCACACACATGCACACACATGCACACACATGCACAGACAAGGGTGTAATTCATCCAGTTGTGTTAAAAAACACACAAGTGTAAAAAATATGCAACATAAAAGACAAAAATGAAGGAATGAATGCCAGCTGTAAACAGAATCACACGCAC